>ONZH01012237.1:0-59350 GCA_900303285.1 Rhinella marina
AAATTTAGCCTGACACAGCATGGCAGTGACACCACCAATGCCTTGGTCAGACTGAGATTGCAGTCAAATGTCTGTAGGTGAGCCTCCCAAAAATTTGTTTTGGAGTGTCCGAAGTTGACCCTCCTGTAAAATATTTTTTTTTTGTTTTTCCTGTTATTAGTTTATGTACAACCCATGGCTGGCATCAGGGGCGTAGCTAGAACTGACTGGGCCCCACAGCAAAATTTTGTATGGTGCCCCCCTTCATGACTATCCTGGCATCCTATATGTGCATATGTAAGGGAGAGTTCACAGGGCAGGGGGCACACACAGTGCAGCATGGGGGGCACAGTACAAGGCAGGGGCACAGGACAGCATAGCGGGCACAGTGCATTATAGGGCGTACAGTAAAGGGCAGGAGGCACACACTGTGTAGCATGGGGGACACAGTACAGGGGGAAAAATACAGCACAGGGGGTACAGTACAGGTCAGGGGGCACACACTGCAGAATGGGGGGCACAGGGCAGGGGGCAAAATACAGCATAGGGGGTACAGTACAGTGCAGGGGCACACAGTACAGGCCGGGAGGGCACGCACAGTACAGCATATGGGGCACATGGCAGCATACGGGGCACAGTACAGGGCAAGGAGTACAGTACAGGATAGGAGGCACACACTATGCAGCATGGGGGGCACAGTACAAAGCAGGGGGCAAGATACAGCATAGGGGGTACAGTGCAGGGGCACACAGTACAGGCCGCAGGGGGGGGGGGCGCACAGTACAGCATATGGGGCACATGGCAGCATACGGGGCACAGTACAGGGCAACGGAGTACAGTACAGGATAGGAGGCACACACTGTGCAGCATGGGGGGCACAGTACAAAGCAGGGGGCAAGATACAGCATAGGTGGTACAGTACAGTGCAGGGGCACACAGTACAGGCTGCGGGGGGATGCACAGTACAGCATATGGGGCACATGGCAGCATACGGGGCACAGTACAGGGCAAGGAGTACAGTACAGGATAGGAGGCACACACTGTGTGGCATGGGGCACAGGGCAGGGTGAAAAATACAGCATGGGGTACAGGGCAGCATAGAGGGCACAGTACAGCACAGGGAGTACAGGGCAGGGGGCACACATAGTGCAGCATAGGGGACACAGTACAAGGCAGGGGGCACACACAGTGCAGCATAGGGGGCACAGTACAAGACGGGGCACACACAGTGCAGCATAGGGGGCACAGTGCATTATAGGGGGTACAGTACAGGGCAGGAGGCACACACTGTGTAGCATGGGGGGCACAGTACAGGGCAGGGGGCAAAATACAGCATAGGGGGCACAATGCAGCATAGGGGGTACAGTACAGGGCAGGGGGCACACATAGTGCAGCATAGGGGACACAGTACAGGGCAGGGGGCAGAATAAAGCATAGGGGACACAGTACAGGGCAGGGGGCACACATAGTGCAGCATAGGGGGTACAGTACAGGGCAGGGGGCAGAATACAGCATAGGGGGTGCAGTACAGGGCAGGGGGCACAAACTTACCACTGTTGGTCAGGCTGGCAGTGAGTCTGAAGGTCTGCTGTATTGGCAGGCTGCAGCAATGCTCAGATGGCTGAGACAGCGCTGCTCTGGGTTGCTTCTGCTTCCATATCTGTTACAGCCAGAGCAGGAGGTCAGCTGGCACTACAAGGGAGGTGGAGGGGCAGGTAAGAGAGGCAGCCTGACGGGCAGGCAGGAGTGCAGAGGGTCACATGCAGGGTCCACATGGTGCTTCTGGAAGTCTGGGAGCGGGCCCTGTTTGTGACTGAAGTATTACTTGAAAAGATTGGTGGAGCAGCAGCTTCCCCTCACTGCTCCTCCACCAATCAGATTACACAGTGCAGCAGCGCAGAGGAGAGGTAGGAGAATCCCTCTCTCCCCATCCTCTTGTTTCAATGGGCAGCGTTACGATCCCACCCCACCCCACCCCACCCCTGGAAAGAGAGAGAAATAGAAATATTACCCTGCTGATTTGCCACATCCCTGCTACTGCTCCCGGGCCCCTGCTGAGCTTGGACCCCGAAGCAGTCACTTCCCCTGCTTCCCCTATAGCTACGCCACTGGCTGGCATGGTGGGAATATATAGGTTTGCTTCACAGACGGTCCACTGCACCGTTACATTTTCTTCATCATTGCCAATTACTTTTTCACCAACTGTTGTATGGCAATGATAAAGGGGGAAGGTGAATCCACTGCCGAAGAAAAGTGTCATCCTCCTACAAGTCTCCACTTGTTCTCAATTGAAAAGGGGAAGTTCTTGCCGTGGCCTTCCTCATAGTGGCCGCTTCTGCGGACGACAGAGGTGGTGTACTTACGGACAGCCTGAACGAACATGATGGCAGACGGGGAGAAACTCTCTCATGTAAAATAGTTTTTTGAGTGTCTGTATTTGACACTACTAAAAAATTTATTGGAGAGACGGCCTGTAGGTGGCCCTCCGTAAACATTGTTTGTATAGAGTGCCAGTTGGCCCTCAGAAACATTGCCTGTTGGCTCAGCATTTCTGTGCGACGAGGGGGAGGAGGGGATGGAGGAAGAGGCATAATAAGTCTGAGAAACCGTGACCGAGGTAGGCCCCGCAATCCTTGGTGTGGGCATTACATGAGTGGCCCCAGGGTCAGACTCGATCCCAGCCTCTACCAAGTTAACCCAATGTGCCGTCAGGGAGATATAGTGTCCTTGCCCGCCAGCACTTGTCCACGTGTCCGTGGTTAGGTGGACCTCATCACTAACCACGTTGGTCAGGGCACGGATGATGTTCTGTGACACGTGCTGGTGTAGGGCTGGGACAGCACATCTTGAAAAATAGTGGCGGCTGGGGACCAAGTACCGAGGGACAGCCACCTCCAACAGGTTGCAGAAAGCCTTAGTCTCTACCAGTCTATAGGGCAGCATCTCCAGGCTCAACAATTTGGAGATGTGGACGTTGTAGGGCGGGAGGCGCTCGTGCCGGGGTCCTGGGCGGGGTGGGGGTGGACTCGCCGAGCCAGCATGTGACACAGGGGAAGGGGCCGTGGTGTGACCCGCAGGAGGTGAACGGCCTTGGTTCCACTGAGTCGGGTGTTTAGCACTCATATGCCTGTGCATGCTGGTAGTGGTTAGGCTGGTAGTGGTGGCTCCCCTGCTGATCCTGGTGTGGCACAGGTTGCACACCACAGTCCGTCGGTCATCCTCACTTTCTTTAAAAAACCTCCAGACTTGCGAACATCTAGGCCTTGGCACGGGAACTTGACTCCGTGAAACAGTTACTGATCTACCTTCTCTGGCCCTGTTTCTCCCTCTGGCCACCCCACTGCCTCTTCCAACCTGTTCTGGTGCTGCACTTGCCTCCACTTCAGAAGCACTGTCTTGAGTTGGATTACCAACCCAGCTCGGGTCAGTCACCTCATCATCCACCAGCTCTTCCTCCGATTCCTCACTCTGCTCCCCCCTCCGACTTACTGCCCTGACAACAACGTCACTGTCTGACAACTGTGTCTCATCATCATCCAACACCTCTTCACGCACTACTTGCACTAATTCCACACTCTCATCACCCACAGACTGCGAAAGTTCTAAATTTTGGGCATCGGGACAGAGCAACTGCTCAGGTTGCTCTTGAGCAGTGGTTTGTGTCTCTGGGTAGGGTCCTGAAAAGAGTTCCTGTGAGTATGCCGGATCTGAATCCATACTTTCTGTGGGGGAGGGGCAGGCTGGGGGGAAGGAGGTTGAGCTGGAGGAGCCAGAGGTCTACTCCCTTGGCTAGCGTGGGTGGACTGCGTGGAAGACTGGGTGGTAGATAAATTACTGAATGCATTGTCCGCTATCCACGTCATCACCTGTTCGCACTGTTGTGGTTTCAATAGTGGTGTTCCACGTGACCCAGTAAGTTGCGAGATGAAGCTAGGGAGCGAAACTCTGCGGTGTTCCACTGCTCCCTCATCAGCATGTACAGTGTCACCCTACCCAGTACCATGGCCTCTGCCCCCTACACTACTTGAACGCCCACGCCCTCGTCCTCGACCCTTAGCCCTTGGGTTCGACATTTTGTATATTCACCAAACTGTCGAGTTAATATCTGAGGCCAAAACCATATTCAGTAGACAGTAGAATTACTATCTGAGGCAAAAAAATGTAGTCTTTAGACTCCAGCTATTGCATCGCAAACCACTCAATTGTGCACTGGACTGTAGTTTATATAACTGAGAATAAAAACGTATTCTCTAGACTGCGGCTAGTGTATTGCACACCTCACAATTGTTCCCTGGACTGTAGTTTATATAATTGAGTGAAAAAAATTATTCTCTAGACTGCGGCAAGTGCATCACACACCTCACAATTGTTCACTGGACTGTAGTTTATATAATTGAGTGAAAAAAATTATTCTCTACACTGCGGCTAGTGTATTGCACACCTCACAATTGTTCCCTGGACTGTAGTTTATATAATTGAGTGAAAAAAATTATTCTCTAGACTGCGGCAAGTGTATCGCACACCTCACAGTTGTTCACTGGACTGTAGTTTATATAATTGAGTGAAAAAAAATTATTCTCTAGACTGTAGCTAGTGTATCACACACCTCACAATTGTTCACTGGACTGTTTATATAACTTTTAGTTTATAGTTTATATAACTGAGTGACAAAATGTATTCCCTAGACTGCACTACAGATCCCAGCAAGCCAAGGTACAGCAGCAGCAAAAATGAGTACTGAGAGGACTTTGGTCAATTTCATTGGGGTCTGCGTGGACCATGTGCTGTCCCCTTTCTGCCACCAGTGCACAGTGTGCAGCCAAGATGGCGGTAGCTGCACTACAGGTCCCAGCCAGCAACCGAGAGGAGGACAAAAAAAATGTCGTTGTAGCCCTTAGAAGGAGCGTTGGGTTCTTTGTGGATGATTCCTGCCTAACCCGATTCTAATTTCACGCCCTAACAGTGTGCAGCCAAGATGGCGGTAGCTGCACTACAAGTCCCAGCCAGCAGCAAGGAGGAGACCAAAAAACAAAAAACGTGCTTGTAGCCCTTCGAAGGGCTGTTGGGTTCTTTGTGGGTGATTCCTGCCTAACCAACAACTAAATTCAGGCCCTAACACTCTCCCTGACAGACAGCAGCTCTATCCCTAATCTCATGCAGACGGCGTATGACGTGAGCAGATTCTTATATTCCCAGGTCATCTGATCTGGCCAGCCAATCCCTGCTATCGACTTGTAGGGGCCCCACGTGTTGCTAGGAGGTACCAAAGACTCTCTTGCATGTTGATTGGCTGAAAAAAGGCGGCTAACATGCAGGAAGAGGAAGTGGAAGTTGCCATTTCCTCGAGGATCGCGATATGCTTGTCCGAGTAGCGAGCATATGCGAATACCCTAATGCTCAAACGAGCACCAAGCTCGGACGAGCATGTTCGCTCATCTCTAGTCATCAATATTACAACTCTGGATTATCTCATCTACATGCAAAGTGAATTTATGGTATTTTTGGTGTCCAGGGCATGTTTTTTAAACTCCAGCATGTGCTTAGTATGCCAACTTTTGCTACATTTTTCCAGCTGGCTTAGTATGTCTTGTTTACCTATTTGGTTGCTGAGTCCTGTTTTACTCCTGGATTTGGGAATTTTGTTATTATTTGGCGGAGACGAACTACACACCATCGCCCATGTAATCAGATTCACTAGAAGTTACGGTCAGTTCACACGGCTGATTTCCAAAATACACGTATAAAAAAAGTCAGCGCTGAATCCAAGCAGATTTCTACACCTCAAAATTCCTCATTTTTAATGCGTTTTTTTTTTTTTTTTTTTTTTTTGTAAAGCATTTTCAGGCAGATTTTTTTTTTTTTTTTTTTTTTTACAGCTTGGTTTCTAGTTTGCAGAAATGAAATGAGCTTTTTAATGAAAATTTTAGCAAACATATCCCGATTTGCACTGTTATGTAACAAAATGAATAAAACTACACTATCCTTTTTTAAAAAACTTATTCAAAACTTTGTGTGAAAACATGCATATTTGCACATCGCAAATGATCTGCTTTTTCTGCTTTCCATTAACCACTTCAAGTCTGCCCATTGACTATAAACGTCCTTGAGCTTTGCCCCCTGTGTGCAGCACCTGTACATAGAAGCTCCATGACTCAGCTGCCTCCTGACAGCCAAGAACATGGAGCTTTAACCTGAGACCTTTTTTCCTGGTCTCCAGGCTTTTGATCACTCTGACAAGCTGTCAAAGCCGTCACAAATGCTTGTACTATCTCACTCTCATTACTGCCGGTCACAGAGCAGTTTACAACCACATATGGGGTGTTTTTGCAAACTTCAGAATCAGGAAAATAAATATTCATGTTTGATTTGCGTTTTACCCTTGCTATCTTATGGGAAAAATGAATTAAAAATTGAAAATCTGCGAAAAAATATATATATTTTAAATTTCACCTTCCTTCTGTTTTAATTCTTGTGGGAAATCTAAAGGGTTAACAAACTTTGTAAAATCCGTTTTGATTACATTGGGGGCTGTAGTCTCTAAAATATGTTCATTTATGGGAGGTTTCTATTATTTAAGCCCCTCAAAATCACTTTAGAACTGCAAAGGTCCTTTAAAATTAACTATTGGAAATTTTCATGAAAATCTTAAAAATTACATCTAAAATTTGAAGCCTTCTAACGTCCTAAAAAAATAAAATTACATTTCCAAAATTATGCCAACATAAAGTGGACATATGGTGAATGTTCATTAATAACAATTTTATTAGATATCCCTATGCAACTTAAAAGCAGAGAAATTCATATTTAAAAAATTGTGATTTTTTTTTTCAAAATTTTCAGTAAATTTTGATTTTTTATAAATAAAGTTAAAACATATTGACTCAAATTTACCATTAACATGAAGTACAATGTGTCATGAGAAAACAGTCTCAGAATGGCTTGGATAAGTAAAAGCGTTCCAAAGTTATTACCACATAAAGTGACACGTCAGATTTGCAAAATTAGGCCTGGTCTTGAAGTGGTTAATTTGAACGAAAAATCAGCGCTGATTCTGCATCAAGATAGGGCAAGTGCTGACTCCCATTCAAATTAATAAGAGGCTGTTTACACACATAAATTGGGTCAAAATTTGCAAAAATCAGCCGTGTGAACTGACCTTTAGGGCTCATGCACACAACCGTATGTATTTTACGGTCCGCAAAAGACGGATACAAAAAAAATACGGATGACGTCCGTGTGCATTCCGTATTTTGTGGAACGGAACAGCTGGCCCCTAATAGAACAGTCCTATCCTTGTCCATAATGCAGACAATAATAGGACATGTTCTATTTTTTTTTTACGGAACAGACATTCAGAAATAAGGAAATGGAATGCACATGGAGTAACTTTGTTTTTGTTGTTTTGCAGACCCATTGAAATGAATGGTTACGCATAGGATCCGCAAAAAAAAAAACAGAACGGACGTGGAAAGAAAATATGTTCATGTGCATGGGCTCTTACCCTTAGGCCTCATGCACATGGACATAGTGTCAGTCCTCATCCAAAGATTCCGGTACTCATCCAAGGGTTCAAGTTTTAACCCTTTCGCTACCAGCACCGTATATTTATGGTGCTGGAGCAATGTGTAAATGGTGCTTCAAACAGCAGAGACCTGTGCCTAATCAAAGCCTAATTAACGGCTTTAGATGCTGTGATCAAGTGAGATCACGACATCTAAATGCACAAAAATCGTCTTCCTTCCGATGCCCCATGCGGCTAATGGAGGCATCGGTTGACGAGGCTGATATTGCTCATGCTGCAATTTTTATTTTGGCCACCATATGGCAGGCAGGATAAAAAATGAGCAATTTTGAGTGTAAATACCATTTTAAAAATCCCTGATAGAACAAAGTGAGGGAGGAGCCTGAGGAGCAGAGAGCTGTGTTGCTGTACGGAGAGGAGCCAGGCTGGAATTTAGTGAGACCTAGCTGTGTGTGTCTCTGTCTGTGTGTGTGTCCTTCTCCCTGTGTGTGTGTCCCTCTCCCTGTGTGTTCCTGTGTGTGTCCCTCTCCCTGTGTGTCTGTCCCTGTGTGTCTGTCTGTTCCTGTGTGTGTCCCTATCCCTGTGTGTGTGTTCCTGCCTCTATGTGTGTCCCTATCCCTGTCCCTGTGTGTGCCTGTCCCAGTGTGTGTGTCCTTGTCCTTTTGTGTCTGTCCCTGTGTGTCCCTGTCACTGTCTGTGTGTCTGTCCCTGTGTGTCCCCGTCCCTGTGTCCCTGTGTATTCCTGTCTGTGTATGTGTCTGTCGCTGTGTGTGTCTGTCACCATCACCATGCCCACAGTGTTCCTATTTCTTGATGCAGCTGAATCAGGACGTTCTGTGGGGGCAAGTAGAAGAAGACGGAAGAGGAGACAGCGCCGCCAGCATGGAGTCCCATGGGAGAGGCACAGGGAGGCACACTAAGGACACAGGTAACACTACCAAATGATCTACACTAGTGTTATCTGTTGTTTTACATAGGACTGCAGGTAACACTGCCACATTTTCAGCACTAGTGGTATCTGTGGTTTTACATAGGACTACAGCGACGTAACACTACCACATTATCAGCACTTGTGTTCTCTGTGGTTTTAGATAGGACTGCAGGTAACACTATTACATTATCAGCATTAGTGTTATCTGTGGTTTTACAGAGGACTGCAGTTAACACTACTACATTATCAGCACTAGTGTTATCTGTGGTTTTACATAGGACTGCAGTTAACACTACTATCTTTTCTGTGCCCCAAATTACTATGTGGGGGCAGTGTGGGGGAAATTACTATATGGGGCAGTGTGGGGGAAATTACTATATGGAGCAGTGTGGAGGCAAATTACTTCATGGGGGCCAGTGTGGGGGCAAATTACTTCATGGGGGGCAGTGTGGGGCAAATTACTTCATGGGGTATTACTATGTTGGGGAAAATTACCACTGTGTGGGCAAATTACTATATGGGACAGTGTGGCGGCAAATTACTTTGGGGGGTAGTGTAGGGGCAAACTGCTACACATCAGGGCAAATTACTTTGGGGGCAGTGTGGGGGAAACTGCTACATCGGGGGCAGTGTGTGGGCAAATTATTTTGGGGGGATTACAATGTGGGGGAAAATTACTACTTTGGGGGTAAATTACTATATGGGGGCAGTGTGGGGGAAATTACTATATGGGGGCAGTGTGGGGGAAATTACTATATGGGGGCAGTGTGGGGGAAATTACTATATGGGGCAGTGTGGGGGAAATTACTATATGGGGCAGTGTGGGGGAAATTACTATATGGGGCAGTGTGGGGGAAATAACTATATTGGGGCAGTGTGGTGGGAAATTACTATGTGGGGGCAGTGTGGGGGACGTTGCTATTGGGGAGGCACTGTAGGGGAATTTCTATTACCTTACAATATAGGGTGTTATTATTACTGGGGGCACTCTAGAGGGCATTATAGTTGCTGTAGACACTATAGGGACCTTTGGGGTAATTTATCAAACTGATGTAAAGTAGAACTGGTTTAATTGCCCCTAGCAACCTATTAGATTCAACCTTTCATTTTTGACAGCTCCTTTGGAAAATGAAAAGTGGAATCTAATTGGTTGCTATGGGCAACTAAGACAGTTCTACTTTACACCAGTTTGATAAATGGCCCAAATTACGTCTATTGGGGGTCACTATATTTTCAGCAGTATAGTACCTGGGACATTGGGGAGCACAATGGCCACAGTATTGGGAGTGGCAGCAGGATGACATTGTCGGGACACCAGGATGAGGAGGTTGATAGAAAACAAACTCTGTGTTAAACAAACTCTGCAGAGATGAGATGTGGCTGAAAGAATTAGTCATGGTGGTCTGGGTCAAATGGAGGAGAAGAGGAAAGAGAAGGTCTACATGACAGGAGATGTTACTGAATGTAAGAGCTATGTGGTGCTGTATTCTCTTATATGTACAGCTGGCTCACTGCTGTGACCTGCGTCTCATCTTCTCCTCCAAGTCTTTTTTATCATAAGCATATGTATTTTAAACTAAAAATTGAATTTGTAGACATCATATGCAGTCCTATGTAACAGCCCAGATAACAGTAATAACTTTCTGTGTACAGATAACGTAGTAGATGTTCCCTGCAGTCCTATGTAACATCCCACATAACACAATAATTCACTGTGTTATGTGGGGTGTTACATAGGACTGCAGGTAGGATCTATGACATCTGTACTCAGAGTGTTATAAGATGCTGGGGGTCCGACTCTTTGCACCCCCGCCAATCAGTTGTTTGATGAGACCGCAATGTTCCAGTGAGCGCCACAGCCTCTTTGCACAGTGCTGTCCATTTAATAGCACTGTGCTTGGTATTGCAGCTCAGCCCCAATCACTCAGAAGGCCACGTGATCGATGAATGTGAAATCATATGGCCTAGGAAGAGATTGTGGCGCACATGAAGCACCGCAGCCTCTTCATACAGAAATAAAATTAAACTAAAATGGAGGGAGGGGCTCAAGTTGGTTAGACAGCCCCGGGCCCATCATGCACTTAATCTGCCCCTGTGTGTTGCTTTCCTAAGGCTACTTTCACACCAGCGTTTTTGCAGGATCTGTCATGGATCTGCAAAAACACTTTCAAGACTGATAAGTTTTGTCCTAATGCATTCTGAATGGAAAAGGATCCGTTCAGAATGCAGCAGTTTTGCTTCAGTTCAGTCAGTATTCCGCTTTGGAGGTGGACAGTGAAATGCTGCTTGCTGAGCCAAATGGATCTGTCATGACTCACAATGTAAGTCAATGAGGACGGATCCATTTTCTCAGACACAATAGAAAATGGATTCATCCCCCATTGACTTTCAATGGTGTTCATGACAGATCTGTCTTGGCTATTTAAAAGATAATACAACCAGATCCATTCAGAACGGATGCAGACGGTTGTATTATCATGACGGAAGCATTTTTTCTGATCCATGACGGATCCAGCAAAAACACTAGTGTGAAAGTAGCCTAAGTAGCAAGTCAACAAGCGGAGACTAGTGCTTCTTCCCTGCACCCTACCGATGCTGTGATCAAGCGAATCCCATCATCGTAACGTCAGTAGGGTGCAAGAGAGATACTTATATCAGCAAGCTGAAAAGCATTGGTGGCACACAGCAGGGCAGGGGACAAGCAGTGACAGTGAATAAACTACATTATTATTGATGGTGACAATAGGAGGTGCACAGTCGCATTATGCACCCCCTTTTTGGCTGGTATGAGGAGGCACCCTAAGCAATTGCCTACCTCTGCCTACCCTTCGTCCCAGTCCTGTGCAAGGCCGTGGCAGGCACAGACCACTGGCATAACACTGCCCCTATAGGGCCTTGTTCCTGATTTGCCTGTGAATTTCCTGGTGACAGAATCCATTTAAAATATAAAAATGCATAATAAAACATTGTAGGGAAAAAAAATTAAACAGTTTGACCAAAATATCTCTGCAATTTTTTTTTTATTGTCTCAAAAGTCAATTTTTGTGTAAGGATAAAGGACTATTCAATGACATGATGTTTGCTTTCTTTGCACGTAGAAAGCCAAGGCTTTAAATCTATGCAAATTGACTGTCAAATTATGTAAATTATCACTATTATATACATTATTGAGGTCAATGTCAAATTTTGAAAAAAAAAATGCTGACTTCAGGTAATAAAAGTGCTGCCCATGCAAATCGAAATTGTTCAATCAGTGATTGAAAATTTTAAATTAAGCTAAAGTGGCTATTGAACATATAAAAAACATTAATAGTATTGCACGTTATCCTAAAATTTAGGATGTTCTGCAGCTTGGCTTTCTTATATTAAACTGAAAATAAAAGATGCATTGTGATTAGTTGTTATGGTCGTCAAGGGTGCTTTTTCTGTGAGTTTGGTTAAATAAGGACCAACAATTTTAGATGCAATACATAACCCATATTTTGTTATTTTCATCCAGAAGCAGCTCCACACCTATCCATGGGAGGTGTCTTCAATCGCAGCGCAGCTCCATTGAATTGAATGTTACAATGCTACAAAAGACATACAACCAGTACACTGGTACCGTAACTTGCTGCTTTGAGCAGACATATTTTCTAAGCCTGGACAATCACTTTAAATCAACCCTGTGGGAAAAAGCTAAACATAGGACAGGATAGGTCAAAAATATCACATTTGTGTCAGTCCACTACTTTGTTTCTGGTGCTGGCATACACTATATGGACAAAAGTATTTGGACACCTAAACACTACACCTACAGGAGTTTTTGACATCCCATTCTACACCCATAGGCATTAATAAGGAGTTGGTCTGCTCTTTGCTGCACAAACTGCTTCAACTCTTCTGGGAAGGCTTCTATAAGATTTTTTTTTCCCATCTGTCCAAGTTGCTGATGGTTCCGTTGTTGATTTATGACAATTGATGGCATGAACTCAACCTTGATAGAGGAAGCCTAGCTGTCATTATTTCTCAAAAACACATCCCTGTTAGGTACTCTCACATGGCAAAAAACTCTTACATGAAAGCAATTATAGCCAGAGACAGTACATGTCTTTCACAGCCCACTGGTCAATGTTTTGTGGCAATGTTGCACCACAGCAATGAGGCTATTGACACCTGAATGGTTGTGCCGGTCTGGTTCCCACAACAGGCATTTGTCTTCCTCCTAAATATCCTCCTCAATGGATATCCTCACGTCCCCCACAGAAAAAGGGCAGAGTGTTGCTTCCACTCCCCTTTTCTTACCATATGTGTAAACAGAAGCATTGCTACGTTGTCTTACAACTGATGAGCCTGGGAAAGAGAAGCCACACAGTGGCTCAGTTGCTAATTTGCATCAAAGTACATTTTTTTATGTCTCCTTGTCAACTAAAAATGAGCAACATGGTAGGCAACAACGGCATGCTGCATTTAGGGGATATAAACCATATACTCTGCGTGGTCCATATAAAAATAATTGGTGGTGTAACACTTTTTAAAAAGCACAGTTGCTTGCATTATCTTTTAAAAAATATTGTTGCTTCACCATGTCTAAGAGAGTGTGCACGTGTTTCAGCCATCCTTATGCAGTCACTAAACAGTCTGTCTTTGCATCACTGAAATTTAACCTTGCATATGCTGGAACTTCTGTATGTGCCACTGCAGTTACTGACTACACCATTCGCAAGCAATTGCATCTACCCTCCTGCCTTGCACCCAGAACAACACTTAACATCAAGGTCAATACCAGAGAATGCCTCAAGAGCAGAAAAAGTGCATTCCTCTATGCAACACTAGAGATTGCCAATGTGAGTACTGCCACTGTGATTTGTGAATACAACTACCACTACCGAAGCCTGGAGCATGCATCAGACCATCACAGCAGAAAGCATTGTTCTTTTGAACTCGGGCAGTGGCAGTTTATTACTGATGCAAGTAGAACACTTAGGACCTTCGAAGTAACTACCAGATTTTTAATTAGGCACAACAGCCATATCAACAATGTTACCCCACCCTGATATTAATATTGAAGCAACCTGAGTCAAGAAGGGATTGTAGAAAAAGAACAGCTTCCACATGTTGCCCACTGCCCTGTGGCTGTTGGAAACCCACACAGATAATGTTTCATGCCGGAGAAAGTGGAGGAGAAGGAGGAATTGGTGGTGGAGGGAACATGGAGTTTTCACAGAACAGCTAGAGGACAAGGCTAGTATTTATTATGGCAGACTTGATGATTACAATGATGCTGGTCATGACCAACCATGGCAGTGCAAGGCAGAGTCTGAAACAACTGGATGCTGAATGTGACTCATGCAGGAAGACAATGACCCTGGCCACATAAGTTGTTCTACCAAAGAATGGTTAAAGAGGAATAAAGTTAACATTTTGGAATAAAAAAATGCTTGCATTTATTGCTGCACAAGGGGTGTCACACCAAATACTGAAAAGAAAGATTCATATATGTTTGCTACTCACAGACACATGTACTGAATCATTTTCCTCAATAAATAAATGACCGAGTATTTTTGACTCATTTGTTTGATTTGATTATCTTTATCTACTGTTAGGATATAGTTTTAAGTCAACTTTATGCAGAAATAGTTTCAGAAGATTCTAAAAGGTTCAGAAAATTCCAAGCTCCACTTTACTTTGAAACCATGACATTTTAAATCATGTCTGTGTGTTCCAATATTCCTGTAGATTTTGAATGGAAAAAAAAGTTGTATTTACAGTGATTGACTTGATTAGGAAGAATGTTAGTTTGGAATATTACAATGATAAATTGCCATGTTTATTGAATGGTATTTTGAAATGCTTTAATATATCATTTAGTGCAATGTGAATTTCTTTATTTCTCAGACTATATACAATTGGATTCAATAGCGGAGTAACTACTGTATAAAGCAACGACAATGCTTTGCTTATGCTCGATATTTGTTTGCGAGATGGTGCTACATACATAGTGATGAGGGTCCCATAATAAGTGGCTACAACAGCAAGATGAGAACTACACGTGGAAAAAGCCTTCTTTCTTCCAGTTGATGAAGGGATCTTGTAAATATTGTAAAGAATAATAATGTAAGTCACAATAATATATACAAAGGGCAATAATGTTAATAGGGATGCAAATATAAATGATTCAATTTCTATTACAAATGTGTTTGAACAGGAAAGTTCTATGAGAGGTGAAAGATCACAGAAGAAATTTTCTATTATGTTTGGACCACAAAAATGTGACTTACAAAGTAAAATTAGGGTTACCATTGATATTGTTAAACCAGCTAACCAAGCCCACATAGAACTCTGGCAGCAGAATTGAAAGTTCATAAGCGAAGAGTAATGTAATGGTGTGCATATTGCCAAATATCGGTCATATGCCATAAGTGCAAGTAGCAAGCATTCAGTTGTGGCTGTAGAGCTAAAGAAGTAATACTGAGTCAGGCACCCAGGGAGTGATATTGAACCATCTTCTGAAAGTAAGTCGTCTAACATATTGGGAACAATATTTGTAGTAAAAACAACCTCGCATATAGATAGGTTGCTAAGGAAGAAGTACATTGGAGAACAAAGACGAGCATTGGTTGCCACCAGTAAGATGATCAAAAGATTTCCGGACAATGTGAAAACGTAGATAATGAGAAATAAAATAAAAATAAGTGCTCGAAAGTTATGAAGACTTTTAAAACCAATAAGCATGAATTCAGTTACATTTAAAGTTTCTGGGTACATTTTGACTGTATATTTAATTAAAAAGGAAAAATACACTTAGATGATTATTATGAAACATATCTAATTTATCTTAGCACTACCTAGATAATGATAACACAGAGGAGAAAAAAACGCTATTTAAAACATTTCTGCTTGTAGGAGTGAGTAAATGGGTAATTAGAAAAAAAGGCAGTTATCTATCAGCCATGTACAGTGGCGGAGACCTGGGGCTAATGACCGAGACCAGCAATAATGCCTTTAAATGCCATGATCAAGTGTGATCATGGCATCTGAAAGCACAAAAACCCAAGCTTCTTACCAGCATCCTCTGGGGCCAATGAGGATGCCAGTCTTTGAATTCAATATGCTGGATCTCTCTGAAGAGACCCAGAGTATTGGAGCTGCAATTCTTATTTTGGCCAGCAGGTGGCAAACCAACATAAGAAATGAGCAATTCTAGTACCATCATGGATCTATAAGAAACATGATGGTACAGAATAATAATAATAAAAAAAAATAAAAATACTGAGTCTTGTAGCCTCAAACACAAGCTAAAAAACATAAAAATGTTTAAAAAGTTAAAAATATATATATTTTTTTAAATATAAAAATTTAAATCACCCCTCTTTCAGTAAAAAATAAATAAATAAACAAAAAAAATATAAACATCATGGGCATCACCAAATCCCAAAACGCCTGTACTATTCTAAAAATAAAATCTAAAACTATGTTTTCAAAACAGCGAATGATGAAACGGAAAAATGAGGTCAAAATGGCCAATTTGCCATTTTTCCATCACTTCTCTTACTCTAAAAAATTTGATCAAAAAGTCACCCACACTCCAAAATAGTATCAATAAAAACTAAATATTGTCCTGCAAAAAAATTAGCCCCCACATACCACATATCTCAGTACATATAACTATAAAAATGTTATGGGAGTCAGAATATGGTGATGTAAGAAAAAAAAATTCAAAGTTTCAATTTTTTTGCACTACTTAGGCATAAAAAGTATACATATGTGGTATTGTTGTTATCGTACTGACCCAAAGAATGAAAGGCAGTCCCTGCTACAAAAGGAATGCCGCAGGGACAAAACCAATAAAACGGTGGAGGAATTAGGTTTTTTTTTTTTTCTAATTCCACCCTATTTGAATTTTTTTCTAGCTTCTAGAGATGAGGGAATCTATTGGCCGCTTCCTAGATTCGTATCAAATCCTCCATTTTTCCTACTCCGAAGCAAATCCGGATTTAGTCAAATTCGCTTCGTATTATTTGTAAATGTTCTTAAAATTTTGAATGCTAACGCTACGTACTCAACGTACGTGTTCTTCTTGCCCCCTCCCCCAGCCCCCGAAAGCGGGAAAATGACCACACGCCCCCTCAAGAGCGGGAAAGTGAACATATGCCCCCCTCAGAAGCGGGAAAAAACAGCCCGACCCACCGGGAACTAACTATTTGCACGTATAGGCAGTGAAGACTCTTCCCTCATTACTCCGCCCTCCTCTCCAGTTTAAGTCAGCGGTGAACAAGATCCAAAGCATGATGAAACAACTGCGACCAATGTGGGGGGAAATGGTCTATGGGAACGAGTATCCCGAACCACCACCCGCTCCAGAGATCAGAGCGTCACAATTGTGCAAGATAGTCTCAACAGCTCCTCAGTCGATATTCACCTTGCCGGCTGGTGCGGCTGCTGTGGCTACAGCGTCCACTTCGCTGCCCAGGAGGAGAACAACAACAACACCTACAATGTGGCAGAATCCGATTGTGATAGCATCAGTGATGGCCCACGCCCAGACCCTATGGCAGGCATGGCCAACCTGTGGCTCTCCAGCTGTTGTAAAACTACAACTCCCACCATGCACTGCTGTAGCTTGATAGCTGTAGGAAGTCTGGGCATACTGGGAGATGTAGTTTTGCAACATCTGGAGAGCCTCAGGTTGGCCATCCCTGCCCTATGGGATTACAAGAATGCGGTGGAGGACTGGGTCATCCAAGTACTGGACCATCCGAGGCCAGGAGACCCTACACTGGAGCAGCGAAAGGGAACCGTCCTGTGGTTTTCAGTGGAGCGAGGCTCTGGCTTTCTGGTGGATGATGAGGATGACAAGGAGTACTTTGTGGGCCGCAGGTCAGTGAAATGGCCGTACCTGCACCAACCCCATCACAGCCTGTACGTGGGGGATCAGGTGGAGTACACCCCCATGGCATCCCTGAAAGGCCCCTTTGCTACTGGGGTTACCGTATTATCTAAGCCCCTGGTCCCTGCATCACCACTAGAAGTTTGGCCGGAGGAAGCACCAGGCGAAGGACGCATGCGCTGCCTACAGGAGTCACCAGATGGCACCCTCCATTTCAGGGAGAAGCCACAGCCGAAGCCTCTGATCCCTCGACTTCCAGTGCCACCACCATTACAGTCCTTTCAGCTGGGTCAGCTGAAGACAACATACTTTACTTTCCAGTCCACGGTGATCCACCAGTACCAACTACCCTGGAAAATGAAGTCAGCAGCAGCCAGGGGAGCTGGTTCTTCTTCCCTGGGTGCAACCTTGCCAGAACTGCTGCAGCCAGAAGCCCTTACCCCTGCTGTCCCGGCAGGAGAATCCGGAAAAGTAAAGGCGCAAGTGGCTACAGCGCTCACCAGCGTGACCCCCACCCGGACCTGGTCAAGTCCGACTTCTGGCAGAAGAGGCCAGTGGAGCTCCACCATGGTAGCCAGCTTGGCCTACAGAAGGCAGGGGCATCTTCTGATCTCATTCAGTAGTAGTTCAAGCGAGGAGGACTGAGGTCCCTCATCTAAGGAACCCTTCTACTGGCTGAATGAGTTAAAGGACACTTCAGGAGGACCTATGGGAGCCACACCATGGACTGCACCTGATGGGTGAGAGCTAGTTGACAATTGTTTTGTTTGTTTAGTTTGGATTTAGTTTGTATTGCCCCATTTGACTATCACCCAGATGGACATGGCTTGTCCCTCCGCATTCTGCAGAAAATTCCCAGTTGCACCTAAGCGCGCCTATTTTTCTTTTTCCCCCCTTCTCAGTTTATTTGGGAGCCCGGTTTGCAAAAAAGGTTCTCTATTTGCTGCTATTTTATATTATACATGTGGATTACACGTTATCTGTTTGGATTACAAAATTACCTTACGTGGATTACAAATGAATTTTGGACTGTTTTCCAGTGTTTTATCATGCCAAGCAGCCACAAGGAGAAACTCAAACGTATATCTGAGCCTATTATGCTTGGAAATGTGAAATTGATTGCAGTGAAATGTTTGCATAATTGTCTTTGCTGTATTTTAGCAATAATGTTTTTACAGGTTCAGCAACGTTCATGCACTTTAGCCCATTGTGTGTATTCTTTTTCAGGTACTGCAATGTGTCCTATTATGCATTTATTGTATGGTGTTTTTTAGTAAATTATGCACTTAGCCGGATAGCTAGCACCTTACTTTTCTACCTCATATGGACTGCCTGTAAAGACTGTACGCCACGGCCTAAGGATATAAGGATTCGTAACACACTTTGAACGCTAATGCTTACGTATTGTGTACTTTTAACAACACTGACTGTATGTTCGTAATTTGTGCAGGAATGTTCGCAAAACAACGATTATTTTTTAACTCAATTTCCACCGAATAAATTCGTTTTAAGAATGAATTTTGTCGGAAATTCGTTGATTATTCGCCGAAGCGAATTTTGGATGATTCGCTCATCTCTACTAGCTTCCAACTACATTGTATTCCATAGTAAATGGTGTCATTAGAATGAAGTACAACTTGTCCCGCAAAAACTAAGCCCTTATATAAATGTGTGAACAGAAAGATAATAAAGTTATGACTCAAGGAAGATAGGTAAGAAAAATGAAAACGCAAAAACAAAAAAAACCTCTGGTATCCAATGGGTTAAGTGTTGAGGAAAAAAGGTTTCACTAAAGAAGATTCTTTACATTGAGATTCCACTTATCATGAAAATGGGGGCCATCCCCTGCAGGAACCCCAAAAATAAATGAAGTGGTAGGTCAAGCATGTGTAGTGTTGCCTCATTCAACTCTATGGGACTGATGGAAATAAATGAGTATATCACTTGAGTATATCAGCAGTCCCATGTAGATGAATGGTCTGCTCATTTTGAGGACCCCATGGGATACAGGCCCTCCATTTGCATGATCAGTGGAGTCTGAATAGTCAGATCCCCACCAGATAGGTGATAACTTGAAATAACCAGAATACCCCTTTAAACACTGTAATTTTAAGAGCCAACATTTTGTGCTGATTAATTTCTCCCTGCACGCTCCACTGGGGAGAAGGGTGATGCTTGAAGTTTACTGCATACTGTTTGATTATTAAAATCAATGCACTAACAGTATGCAGTAGGTTCCCCTAGTGGAAGATGCAAGCTGCCAGAATGAAATCACCTTCTCCCTGGCTGTGACGCTCTCCACTGCGATTGGACAGCGCTCCAGCCAGGGAGAAGGAAACGCCCATTGAAAATCCCTGGCGTCTCCTCCTCCCTGTTCCGATGCTATGCATTTGCATAGCGCACACCGGATCTTTACAGGGGCGCAGCGGGCCAACAGAGCTGCGCCCTGAAGAAATTGTAAGTTCCCCCAACTCCACCGCACATGCCCTCCATAACCTGCTACTTAGTTAGCAGATTGTGGACCCATGAAAGGTCCTCTTTAAAAAGCATACGCCGGGTCCGCAATACACGGGCACCGGCCGTGTGAAGCCTGCATCACGGATCGCGGACCCATTCACTTTAATGAGTCCGCAATCAAGGAGATGCGGAACAGAGACACGGATGCACTACATGCACTACTTTTTTGCGGTGCGGACGGTCAGATGCGGATCGCGGACCCCATTTAAGTGAATGGGTCTGTGATCCGAATGCGGCGGCCCCACAGTCAGTGCCCGTGCATTGTGAACCGCAAATTGCAGTCCATAGCACGGGCACTGACAGCACACGTTCGTGTGCATGAGCCCTAATGGAGAGTATTAGCTTTTCCCCATAATAAAAATAAATTAATAATAAAAAAAAACATCATAGGCATCACTGCATTAAAAAATGACCATACTTTTAAAATATGAATGTATTTATCCCTTACCATGATGAACAGAAAAAAATCTAAATTGCTGATTCAAATGTATTGGGGTATCCTCACCTCGGACCCCGACATTAGGCACGTACTTGGTCGGACCCCTTCCATTACATACAGACGGGGTCGTAACCTACGGGATCAGCTGGTACACAGTTTGTACCAGCCTCCAACATCACGGACTTGACTTGCCCACAAACCGTGTGGTACCTACAAATGTGGCAGGTGTGTTGCCTGTGACTAAATCACCACAGGCGATACCTTTACAGGCTCTACATCTGACCGTAGGTACAACATCTGGTCTTTCATAAACTGTCGCACTTGGGGGGTAATCTATCTCATCTCGTGTGTCTGCGGCTCCAAGTAAGTAGGCAAAACCATCCGGGAGCGTAAACGCAGGATTGGGGAACACCTTGCTGACGTCCGGAATAAACGGGACAGCCCGGTGGCACGCCACGTGAACACCTTGCACCAAGGTGATCAACATTCCCTCTGGTTTCAGGGCATTGAGACCGTTCGACTATCCGCAAGGGGCGGTGGTCTGGACAGGATTTTATTACAAAAGGAGGCAAGGTGGATCTTTCGCCTCCGGACCGTACAACTGAGGGGTCTGAATGAAAACATTTCATTTGTATGTTTCATATGATGACCCCCTGTCCTTTACCCCTGTGAGAAGTCCTTGGAATTATTATTCTGCCATTTACATATACGGGCACGTACTGCATATCTTATCTGTATAGTCGTATCTTACTGGCACATTTGGTCGCGATCTCATAATATTATGCATGTATGTTTTACCATCCTACTGATTAGCTTACTCCTCAAATGGGATGCTTTACCATCTCTCCCTTCCTCCCATATTATCAACCCCGGCTGTCCATCTATTCTTTGGTCTATTTTTATTTTCCTGCTCACTTCATTTGTATTGTGGCTGCGTTGCTTTCATATGCCTCTGTGGCTCCTATTTACCACTACTGTGTTTACATCCATACATAGTGATAGCTGTGAAGACAGGCCGCCTTTTGATTCCCACTATATTTACCTCTATGCGCAGCCTACTTTGGAGGGCTCGGTCTTAGGGGCAGTGCCTACAGAGGCTGGGTCGTGCCCTCGCTCCTGATTGGCGCTCCTGGCCTGCCATTCACACCCCATGGGAGGGGCTTCCTGCTTTTAACGTCTGGCTGTGGAGCGCGTGTCCACGGCCAAACCAGTGTCACATGCTGCTTCACAGCTCACCTTTGTGAATGCGCTGTACTTATCTGCTACATGAATATTGGGCTCCTGATGATACTCTGTTGTAGAAACACGTAGAGCCAGTTTAATCTTTGTCTATCACCACGGGGTCTATAGTGTTAGAAGCTAGTGGTGCTATCCCCTTTCTGTCTGGGCCAGTGGGATGTTGTTTGGAGCGCTCCTGCACCTGGCGTTGTCTCCTACCCACAAAAGCTGTAACTTGGATTAGTTATGGGGATGCACCATCTAAATATACCTGCTACCTAGCAACTTAAGTGCCACTTATTGAGAATTTTTACCTCTTTCCCTCTATCGCCGGGACCTGTGGGGTGTTGTTTGGAGTGCTCCTCCTAATGGGGGCATGCCATTACCCCCACGGGTTGTAACATGGACGGTGTTATGGGATAATTGGGGCTGGGCAGGATACCTTTTCCACTTCACCATCAGTTTTGGTAGACTGTATTTGTGGACAAGTGTATAAGGGGTGTTCATCTATTGATGGTAATTAACTCCATCACACCCCTATTTTGATCTTGTCAGTCTGCTGTGAGTACAGCTGGGTTATTCTGTGAGGCTTCACCAGGCCCTGGGTCTGTTTATGGCAGTAATCTAGACTTGTTTATACATTGACCTTTTCAGGGATCCTGGGTGTTTGTACTGCCTCCTCCTCGCTTACAGGCTAGTGCACACTCTGGTCACTTACCTGGCTGTGCCTCCCTTGCTGGATGGCTTCAGCCTGTAGTGGAGAACGACTTCCATTTGTTTAATTTTTGCCTACATTGTTTGGGGTGTTTTTTGTTTTTCTTTTAATAGTGATTCAATACAGTATTATTGTTTTTAGCATTTGTATAGGCAGTGATAGCAAAATGGCTGTTTATCCATTTTTTACTGCATTACCTCCTAAAAAAATGCAATAAAAAGTGATCAGAAAGTCAAACACACTGAAAAATCAATAAAAACTACAGATTTCATACAGCTCCATAGATGTAGCTATAAAAATAAAGTCCTGGGCACCTGGGCACGGGTACAGCTAGTCTTTCTACTGCTGAGATGAAAACAGAGCACCCTCAGGACAACCCCCCCCTCCAAACTCGCTGGCCCATGCCAAATTCACAAACTAATCTCTTCCCTCCTAACATTAAATACAGCACTAAAAACATACAGGGTAATACAATGCCACATAACTCTTACATCCAGTGATGTCTCCTGTGATGTAGATGTTCTCTTCCCTCATCTTCTCCATTTAGACAAGACCATAATGATGATTTCCTTCATCCATCTCTTGTCTCTGCAGAGTTTGACAAACAGATATCTTAGTTTCCTCTCAGATAAAAAGTAGGGCTTTCAGGGGTTAAATGGTTTAAAAAATATATCATCTTATCCATATAAGAGCAAATAGGCTGCTGCGGGCATCTTGATTGAAAATCTTGAGCAAAATCTTGCGCAGTGCGTCATGACATCATCACGCTGGCCGATGTGGTAATGTCGTATTTTACTGCACATGAGATTTTGCACGGGATCTTCAATTAATATGGCCATGGTGACCTCTTCATGCTCAAATGGATGAGGTGAGTATTTGTGAGTATGAGTGAGGATTTTTTTTTTTTTTTTTTTTTTTTTTTATTAAACACTATTTCAGACAAAATTGATTTGTTACTATGAGGCACAAAGAAATTCAGCTTTGCGGAGAATCAAATTTTCCCCGAAATTCGGATCGAAGTCCACTTTGGATACTTCGATTCACTCAACACTAGCAACAATAAATAAAACATTTTTTTTTTCAAAGTTTTCTTTTCTGTATGAAAAAAGAAGAAAACTATATAAATCTTGTATTGTTATAATAGTACGGACCCAGGGAACATAGGGAATGCTGTAAAAACTAAACCTATAAGACTATGGCAGAATTGCATTTTCTTTTCCAATTTTACCCCATTTGGAATTTTTTTCCAGCTTCCCACTACATTGTAGTAAATTGTTTTAATAGAGAGCAAAAAACAAGTGTCAATATGAACAAAAAAAAGTTATGGCTCCAGGAAGGCAGGGAGTGAAAAATGAAAACACAAAAACTGGGGCTGAAAGGGTTAATGTAAGAGCTGTGAGCCTTTAGATCTTAAAGGGGTGCTATACCTTTTTATTACTGATGATCTATCCTTTGGATAGATCATCTGAATGGCCCACGTACATAGTCGTGACATCACTGGCCTGCGGGAAACAGCCAAAGGATAGATCATTAATAAGATAAAGGTACAGAACCCCTTTAACTTTTGTAATAGTTGATTCTTTGAATGATATTAAATAATTCAAAATGTAGCAACATTTTTTTTACATATTTTCAATTTTTCAAATTTGAATTTCTCTTTATTTAGACAGATTATACCTCTCAAGATAATTTACATTCACCAAATGTCTACTTTATGTTGTCATTAGTTTTTGAATTTAGTTTTTTTTTGTGACATTAGAAGGGATGTAAGTTTAGCAGCAATTATTCAACTTTTCTAGAAAATTCCTTATTTTATTAAGACCAACTCAGTACTGAGGATGCCTTGAGGGGCTTACAGTATATTTTTGAAACTCCACATACATTACTCCATTTAAAAACTAAAGTATTCAAAACAGCATGTATTGAATTTCTTAATCTTTTAGGTGTTTCACAGAAATTAACATAACATTAGGAGTAATTTAAACATTTTTAGCAGATTTTCAAATTTACCTCTTATTTTGTAGCACATCAGATGTTGTGCAGACAAAAAAAACTCAACATTTATTACCCTGATTCTGCAGTTTAGTTTTTTTTTTTTATAGATTCTCATATGTAGTCCTAGCATACTACTTCAGTCAAATACCTGTGAAGATGCACCTTGTGGATTTTTGGCCTCCATTTTTTCAGGATGTTTTTCAAGCATGATTTCAAGTTTGCAGAGGCCTTGAGGTACCAAAACATAGGAAACATGCCAAAAGACTGAATCTATAAGCCTCCAGGAATTCATCTATGGGTGTAATAAGCATTTTGACCCCCACAGATGATTCAAAGAAGTTAATATTAAAGATGACTGAAGTTTTCAAAAATTTTTATTAGTTTTGAATAGAGATGAGCGAGCATGCTCGTCCGAGCTTGGTGCTCGTTCGAGCATTAGGGTACTCGTAAGTGCTCGCTGCTCGGACGAGTATCTCGCCATGCTCGAGGAAATGGCAACTTCCGCATCGTGCTTTTTTGGCGCCTAAAAACACAGCCAATCACAAGCCAGGAGACTCTGCGTACCACCCAGCATCACGTGGGGCCCTTACATGTCGATAGCAGGGGTTGGCTGGCCTGATCAGGTGACCCTGGAATATACTACCGACTGGCCGCGGTGCTCGGCTCAGATGCCGTCTGGATGTCGTTAGGGATAAAGCTGCTGCCTTTCAGGGACAGTGTTAGGGCCTGCATTTAGTTGTCTGTTAGGCAGGGATCACCCACAAAGAACCCAACAGCCCTTCTAAGGGCTAGAAGACATTTTTTTTTTTTGTCACTTGGCTGGCTGGCACTAGTAGTGCAGCTATCGCCATGTATAACCCCCTTTTATTTTTTAATGATATATCTCAGTGATACAAATCCATTGCACACAGCAGTGTCGAACCATTCTGTGTGTCACAGTTCAGTATACTCACTATTTTCTGTCCAGGTGACACTTTCTGTATGTCACCGAATACAACCAAGTCATTTGCTGCCTGTCACGTGTATGGCTTCATCCCAAAAATCTCTGTGCGACATTTGTCTGGGTCGCAGTCTAAATAGCTACAGTCAGTAGGGTGTCAGTTAGCTCTACGATAGTTTCTGCACGTCACGTTCCCAAAAAAACAAAAATACAAAAAAAAATTAAAAAAAATAGTTTTTTGTTGTTTTAGCTGAGTGATACAAATCCATTTCACACAGCTGCGTGTAACCTTTCTGTGTGACACAGTTCAGCATACTCACTCCAAACCGTATATACTGTCCAGGTGACACTTTCTGTACATCACAAAATACAACCAAGTCACCTGCTACTTGTCACGTATATATAGCTTGATCCTAAAAATCTCTGTGCGACATTTGTCTGGGTCGCAGCAGTCTAAATAGCCACCGTCATTAGGGTGTCAGTCAGCTGTACGATAGTTTCTGCACGTCACGTTCCCAAAAAAACAAAACAAAAAAATATTAAAAAAAATATAGACAAAAAATTTTTTTTTTTTGTTGTTTTAGCTGAGTGATACAAATCCATTTCACACAGCTGCGTGTAACCTTTCTGTGTGACACAGTTAAGCATACTCACTCCAAACCATATATACTGTCCAGATGACACTTTCTGTACGTCACAAAATACAACCAAGTCACCTGCTACCTGTCACGTATATATAGCTTGATCCTAAAAATCTCTGTGCGACATTTGTCTGGGTCGCAGCAGTCTAAATAGCCACCGTCATTAGGGTGTCAGTAAGCTGTACGATAGTTTCTGCATGTCACATTCCCAAAAAAACAAAACTAAAAGAAAAAAATAGAAAAAAAAAATAGAAAAAAAATAATTTTTTTAGTTGTTTTAGCTGAGTGATACAAATCCATTTCACACAGCTGCGTGTAACCTTTCTGTGTGACACAGTTAAGCATACTCACTCCAAACCATATATACTGTCCAGATGACACTTTCTGTACGTCACAAAATACAACCAAGTCACCTGCTACCTGTCACGTATATATAGCTTGATCCTAAAAATCTCTGTGCGACATTTGTCTAGGTCGCAGCAGTCTAAATAGCCACCGTCATTAGGGTGTCAGTCAGCTGTACGATAGTTTCTGCACGTCACGTTCCCAAAAAAACAAAACTAAAAGAAAAAAATATAAAAAAAAAAAAAATAGAAAAAAAATATTTTTTTTGTTGTTTTAGCTGAGTGATACAAATCCATTTCACACAGCTGTGTGTAACCTTTCTGTGTGTCACAGTTCAGCATACTCACTCCAAACCGTATATACTGTCCAGGTGACACTTTCTGTACGTCACAAAATTAAACCAGACTGAACAAGTTTGTGGGTTTCAGTACACCAGGCCCATTCGAGGATGAGGACAGGTTCGAGGACGAGGACGAGGGCGTGGGCATGGGCAGTCAATTACTGCAGGGGGCAGAGGCCGTGGTCCTGGGCAGGGTGAGACAGTACCTGCTGATGAGGGAGCTGTGGAACGCCGCAGAGCTACACTCCCTAGCTTCATGTCTCAACTTACAGGGACACGTGGAAGAGGACTGTTGAAACCACAACAGTGCGAACAGCTGATCTCGTGAATTGCGGATAATGCTTCAAGTAATTTGTCCGCCAGTCAGTCTTCCACACAGTCCACCCACGTTACCCAAGGGAGCACTCCTCTGGCTCCTCCACCTCAACCTACTTCCCCCCAGTCTGCCCCCTTCCAGGAAAATTTGGAATGTGATCCGGCATACTCTCAGGAACTGTTTTCTGGACCCTTCCCAGAGTCACAAACCACTTCTTAGGTTGCTGCTGACCTCTTTCCCGATGCCCAAGTGTTCCAACTGTCGCAGTCTGTGGGTGATGATGATGATAATGACAATGTTGAGTTAGTGGAAGAAGTTTGTAAAGAGGTGTCGGACGATGAGGAGACACGGTTGTCAGACAGTGGTGAAGTTGTTGTAAGGGGAGGAATTCCGAGGGGGGAGCAGACTGAGGAATCGGAGGATGACTAGGTGACTGACCCAAGCTGGGTTGATATGCCGAGTGAAGACAGTGCTACTGAGGCGGAGGCGCGTGCTGCACCAGAACAGGTTGTAAGAGGCAGTGGTGTGGCCAGAGGGAGAAGCAGGGCCAGAGCTGGTGCATCAGCAGCAACTGTTTCACGTAGTGAAGCTCCCGTGGCGAGGCCTAGATGTTCGCAAGTCTGGAGGTTCTTTAAAGAAAGTGAGGATGACAGACGGACTGTGGTGTGCAACCTGTGCCACACCAGGATCAGCAGGGGTGCCACCACTACAAGCCTAACCACCACCAGCATGCGCAGGCATATGAGTGCTAAACACCCCACTCAATGGAACCAAGGCCGTTCACCACCTCCTGCGGGTCACACCACTGCTCCTTCCCCTGTGTCACTCGCTGCCTCTGCTAGTCAACCCCCTGCCCAGGACCCCGGCACGAGCGCCTCCCGCCGGAAAACCACACCTTCGCCTCAACGATCCTCCACAGTGTCCACCAACGTGTCCCAGCGCAGCGTTCAGCTGTCTTTACAGCAGACGCTGGAGCGCAAGAGGAAATACAGTTCCACCCACCCACATGCCCAAGCCCTCAACGTCCACATCTCCAAATTGCTTAGCCTGGAGATGCTGCCCTATAGGCTGGTAGAGACCGAGGCCTTTCGCAATCTCATGGCGGTGGCTGCCCCTCGGTATTCGGTCCCCAGCCGCCACTATTTTTCCAGATGTGCCGTCCCAGCCCTACACCAGCACGTGTCAGAGAACATCATTCTGAGAAGGTCCACCTAACCACGGACACGTGGACAAGTGCTGCCGGGCAGGGACACTATATCTCACTGATGGCACATTGGGTTAACTTGGTGGAGGCTGGGACCGAGAATGACCCTGGGGCCACTCATGTACTGCCCACACCGAGGATTGTGGCGCCTACCTCGGTCACGGTCTCTCAGACGTAATATGCCTCCTCCTCCTCCAACCCCTCCTCCTCCTCCACCGAATTACCATCCGTGGGCACGGCGCCTTCAGTCGGTAGCTCTAGGCGCAGCAGCAGTGCCGTGGGTAAGCGCCAGTAGGCGGTGCTCAAACTGCTGAGCTTAGGTGACAAAAGGCACACCGCCCAAGAGCTGTTACAGGGCATCACGGCGCAGACCGATCTGTGGCTGGCACCGCTGAACCTCAAGCCAGGCATGGTTGTGTGTGACAACGGGCGTAACCTGGTGGCGGCTCTGCAACTCGGCAGACTGACACATGTGCCATGCCTGGCCCACGTGTTCAATCTCATAGTTCAGCGGTTCCTCAAGACATACCCCAATCTGTCTGATTTGCTCACCAAGGTGCGCCGCATCTGGGCGCATTTACGCAAGTCGAACACAGATGCTGCCACTCTCAGGGCAGCGCAGCGCCGCCTACAACTGCCCGCTCACCAACTGTTGTGCGATGTGCCCACGAGATGGAATTCCACATTAAACATGTTATCCAGAGTTTACCAGCAGCGCAGAGCGATTGTAGACTGCCAGATGTCATCTTCCACCAGAACTGGTAGTCAGGTCTCTGATTCCTCAAGTCTACAATGAGGAGTGGACGTGGATGTCTGATATCTGCCAGGTGTTGAGCAACTTTGAGGAGTCAACACAGATGGTCAGCGGCGATGCCGCCATTATCAGCCTCACCATCCCGCTGCTTTACCTGTTGAAAAATTCACTGCTCAGCATGAAGTCGGAAGCTTTGCGCTTGTCACAAGAGACGGTGGAGGAAGATACATCGCTTGATAGCCAGAGCACCCTCCGGTCTGTTTCTCAGCGCGTATCGGAGGAGGGGGATGAGGATGAGGAGGAAGAGGAGGAGAATGTCGGCGAGACAGAAGAGGGTACCAATGCTCAGTCCTTCTTAACTCTTGAGCGTGTATGAGCTGAAGAGGAGGAGGAGGAAATGGAGAGTCAGGCCAGTGAGGAGAGGGAATTCTTATGTGTTGGGACTCTGGCGCACATGGCAGACTTCATGTTAGGCTGCCTTTCCCGTGACCCTCGCATTAGAAGAATTTTTTCAAACACCGATTACTGGGTGTTCACTCTCCTGGACCCACGGTACAAGCAGAACCTTTCCACTCTCATCCCTGCAGAGGAAAGGAGTATGAGAGTGAATAGATATCAACAGGCCCTGGTGCACAAGCTGAAACAATTCTTCCCATCTGACGCTGCTAGCGGCAGAGGGCATGGTTCTGTGGGCCAAGTAGCGGGGGAGAGGAGGCGAGCAGACAGCTTGTCCAGCACTGGCAGGGGAACGCTCTCCAAGGCCTTTGCCAGTTTTATGTCACCCCAGCAAGACACTGTCACCTGTCCCCAGTCTAGGCGTAGGGGGGAGCTGTACAGAAAGATGATGAGGGAGTACCTAGCTGACCATACCAACGTCCGTAGCGATCACTCTGCTCCATACAACTACTGGGTTTCAAAGCTGGACACGTGGCCTGAACTGGCGCTGTACGCTTTGGAGGTGCTGGCCTGCCCTGCCGCTAGCGTTCTGTCAGAGCGGGTATTCAGTGCAGCTGGTGGCGTCATCACCGATAAGCGTACACGCCTGTCAACTGACAGCGCTGACAGGCTGACGCTTATTAAAATGAACAAAGCCTGGATTTCACCGGAATTCAAATCTCCTCCGGGGGAAAGCAGCTAAAGATTTAAATAACTTATGTATCCGATTCCTCTTCTCTACTCCTCCTCCTACTCCTCCTCCTACTCCTCCTCCTCCTACATATCGTCTTTGCCTAACGCTGACCCAAAAAACGCCATTTTTTAGAGGTCCAACTGGCACTCTTTTAGCACAATTTTTCAGGAGGGCCCCTTACAGGCCCTCTATTCAAACAATTTTTCCAGAGGTCCACCTACAGGCCCTCTCTCCAAAAAATTTTTCCGGAGGTCCACCTACAGGCCCTCTCTTCAAACAATTTTTCCGGAGGTCCACCTACAGGCCCTCTCTTAAAACAATTTTTCCGGAGGTCCACCTACAGGCCCTCTCTTCAAACAATTTTTCCGGAGGTCCACCTACAGGCATTCTGTCCAAACAATTTTTCCGGAGGCCCACCTACAGGCCCTCTCTCCAAACAATTTTTCCGTAGTTCCACCTACAGGCCCTCTGTCCAAACAATTTTTCCGGAGTTCCACCTACAGGCCCTCTCTCCAAACAATTTTTCCGGAGGTCCACCTACAGGCCCTCTGTCCAAACAATTTTTCCGGAGTTCCACCTACAGGCCCTCTGTCCAAACAATTTTTCCGGAGTTCCACCTACAGGCCCTCTCTCCAAACAATTTTTCCGGAGTTCCACCTACAGGCCCTCTGTCCAAACAATTTTTCCGGAGTTCCACCTACAGGCCCTCTCTCCAAACAATTTTTCCGGAGGTCCACCTACAGGCCCTCTCTCCAATTCCAGTTTCCAGTTTTATTTGCGCAAACTGCATACATTTTTATTTTTGTGATAGGTGTGAAAAATACTATTACTTGCGAATCTATATTGCCCAACATTGGATACGGTAGCAAGTAGAAGACCAAACAGATGCTGCCCACAGGGTTCCGCAAATTCCTGGTCCACCCGCAAATTCCTTGTCCACAATGTCAAGGAGGTCGAGGTTCTGTTGATGAGCAACAAGTACTTCTGTACTGAAATCGCCGACAAAGTCTCCATCTAAGAACCTACAGACCATTGTGGAGAGAGCGGCACAGCTCGCCATCAAAGTGACGAACCCCTAAGCCAGACTGCACAGAGAAGATAACGAATAAATATCTCTGTGGTTATTTTTGCTAAATAAAAGTTAAATAAACCCCCCAAAAAATTCATCTGTTCCTGTGCCTGATCCACCCAAGTTGAATCTGTCCCATCCTGAGAAATTCCCCCCCAAGGAGTCCCCACTGTAACTTGCTTCCCATACAACTACCTCACCCCCGACACCTGTGTCTCGCCATTGTCCACCACCTCCTCAGACAACACTGGTAAATCCCCACTGTCAGCACACGGAAACAGCAAAAGGTCTTGCGAATTAGGGCAGAGAATGTTCTGGGCTAGCACATCAGGGAAGGGGTGACTATGTGGTTCCAGGGAGTACGTGACCACATGCAATATCCATTTAAAAGTTATGCCACACTTGATGTAGCTCATAATTGACAATTGTACCGGTTGATGCTAAATTTTTAAGTTGGGGTCCTGCGTCGTCATTCTAACTACATCCGGCTGTTATCACCACCACACACGCTAGCCCAGGGGGCACTCCTCTGGCTCTTCCAACGAAACCTCCTTCCCCCCAGCCTGCCACCCCACCTACAGGCCCTCTCTCCAAACAATTTACTTCTTTGTCCTATCTTTCTCTCTCTCTCTACAAACAATTTACCCGGATAGGGAACGTATTAGATATTGTACTGATGTTTTTTTTGTTTCTTCTTTTAATTGCCTCCTGACCTGTGATAGGCAGCGCATGGACACGTCCCCTTAGCTGCAGTTTGAAAGACACTCCCCTGGCCAGAGCAAGCTCTTTTTCCGTTTTCCGTGGTCGAAAAATCCATAAAATCTAAGGTCCCAAGATAGGGGACGTATACGGTATTAAACTGAGAAGAATCGATACTGCACTGGCTGATTCTAGAGTATTTCCAAATGCATTCCGGCTGTTGTCACCACCACACACGCTAGCCCAGGGGGCACTCCTCTGGCTCTTCCAGCGAAACCTCCTTCCCCCCAGCCTGCCACCCCACCTACAGGCCCTCTCTCCAAACAATTTACTTCTTTGTCCTATCTTTCTCTCTCTCTCTACAAACTATTTTTCCGGATAGCTGCCATATACGGTATTAAACTGAGTAGTATACATAGAAGACATACCATACTTGATCAATCTCACAATTTACGACTGTACCGGTTGATGCTAAATTTTTAAGTTGGGGTCCTGCGTCGTCATTCTAACTACACCCGGCTGTTGTCACCACCACACACGCTAGCCCAGGGGGCACTCCTCTGGCTCTTCCAGCTCAACCTCCTTCCCCCCAGCCTGCCACCCCACCTACAGGCCCTCTCTCCAAATAATTTATGTCTTTGTCCTATCTTTCTCTCTCTCAAAACTATTTTTCCGGATAGCTGCCATATACGGTATTAAACTGAGTAGTAAACATAGAAGACATACCACACTTGATCAATCTCATAATTTATGACTGTACCGGTTGATGCAAAATTTTTAAGTTGGGGTCCTGCGTCGTCATTCTAACTACACCCGGCTGTTGTCACCACCACACACGCTAGCCCAGGGGGCGCTCCTCTGGCTCTTCCAGCGAAACCTCCTTCCCGCCAGCCTGCCCCCCACCTACAGGCCCTCTCTACAAACAATTTACCCGGATAGGGGACGTCTTAGATATTGTACAGATTTTTGTTTGGTTCTTCTTTTATTTCCCTCCTGACCTGTGATAGGCAGAGCATGGACACTTCCCCTTAGCTGCAGTGGGAAAGACACTCCCCTGGCCAGAGCAAGCTCTTTTTCCGTTTTCCGTGGTCGAAAAATCCATATAATATAAGGTCCCAAGATAGGGGACGTATACGGTATTAAACTGAGAAGAATCGATACCACACCGGTTGATGCAACAGTTTTTCAAAATCCATTCCGGCTGTTGTCACCACCACACACGCTAGCCCAGGGGGCACTCCCCTGGCATTTCCAGCGAAACCTCCTCCCCCCCCCACCTACAGGCCCTCTCTCCAAACAATTTACCCGGGTAGGGGGACGTATTAGATATTGTACTGATTTATTTTTTAGATGCTTGTGAAGCAGCTATGCTCACCACTATACATCCAACAGCCACAGCAACTGATAAGAACAGATACTAAACTTGATTTTAGCTGCAGTGCCAGCATGAGCAGTGGTGTCACCTGCAGGCGGTGATGGACCTTCGTTGCACCTAGTTGGGTGCTTCCCTAACATGTGATGGGTATTTGCATCGCCTTTCTTGGTCTGGGTGAGCACAATTGCCATGAGGATAACCACCAGGCTGTTGCCTGAGAATTTAGGGGAAATGGTGGGATTAAGCAGCCTCAGAGGCATCCATGCATGCTGTCCCTGCTGTTTCCTGTCCATTTCTGTGGTGTTTCCATCATTTTCTGAGGTTTCCAGGTTTTCACCCAGCCTTCCCTAGGCAGAGCCTTGGTCCCCTGCAAAAAATGCTCGAGTCTCCCATTGACTTCAATGGGGTTCGTTACTCGAAACGAGCACCCAAGCATCGGGAAAAGTTCGACTCTAATAACGAGCACCCGAGCATTTTAGTGCTCGCTCATCTCTAGTTTTGAATTAATTTATCACGAAGAAAGTTAAATCAGCTCTATCCCGGCCTGCAGGGAGAGTGTATCTTGGTGTACATCACTGTGCATTACAGCCACATGCATAGATAGTCCTTTCTGGTACTGTAGTGAAACAGTTACTGTGTGTCAGTATGACAGGCAGGTAACAGGTTACAATTCACGAGTCAAAAACACAGAATAGGTGAAGATATATTCATGATACCTTATCTGATTTTTCACAAGTTTCTGGTGTGGCAGCAAACTGCAGTAAAAACATTACTGCCAGAATCATCTAGTAATGCATCAGGCACCGGTGTGTGGAAATCCTGGCTCATCCATGCCTGATTAATCTTTATAAAAGTAAATCTCTGTACATTTTGTGTTGAAAGACAAGTTCTCTTTGGGGTAACTATGTCCCCCGCCGCACTAATCACCCGCTCGGATGCCACACTACTGGCCAGGCAGGAAATCTTGTCCAGGGCAAACTCAGCCAGTTGCAGCCACAATTCAACTTTGGCGGCCCAGCAGTCCATGGGATCTTGGATCTGGGGTGACATGGTGCATTCCAAGTATGACAACATCTGCTGTTGAGGTTCTGTTCCATATCCTGTTGCTGGCTGGTTTGATCAGTTTGCGGGGAAGGAACATGCTAATCAGAGACTCAAGACTCAAGTTACTGCTGACGGAGCTGGTTCTGCTCCAGCCAATGGTTCTGCTCCAGAATTTACCCCTGGTCAGACCTACGTGACTATGGGCGATGGCACACATAGCTAGCGACCAACCGACTACATAGGATGTCTTGATAGTAGTTGATTTCATCATACCTTTCAGCAGGTGCAAAAAAGGCCCCAATTTTGGCCAGGTGGTGAGGGTCTAACTAGGTGAATAGCCAGTAGTCATCCCTCTCCCTAATGTCCTCCTCCTAATCGTCTTCATCCTCCTCCTCTGTCAGTTCAGCCCCTATAGGGCTCAGGTGGCCATGAGATGTAGGTACCACATCTCCTGTCCCCTGGCCAACCAAATTTATCAGCATCTGCTCCTAGACATGAAAGCATGGAATTACATCATTCATAATATCGTATTTACATAATGGAGTACCCCTGTCCACCTGCATCATCAAGAAATCATTCACGGCCTTCCTCTGCTCATATAGTAGGTCCAACATGTGGAGGGTGGAGTTCCAACATGTGGAAATGTTGCATAAGAGGCGATGTTGGGTGTCACAGTGGACTAATGTCATTTTCCTATGATTTTGTATGTATCTGGTCAATGTGTTTCTTCTATTAGTCAGTGTGTTGTGTTACATAGTGGGGGTTGTAGCAATGGTCTTCACACCTCTCTGTTACCAGAGATAAGGTATGCTGATGACCTCTGTGATCCTAAATAAATATTAGGTTTGGGAACCCTACACTTCTACATTGGTCTGGCCATGCTTCAAAGCATTCCTCTCCATAGGGGTAGTGATACCAGGCCCCTGCTAGTGATAGTACAGACAGGGGAGGGGGATGTGTTTTATAGATATCTGTGAGACTGGGGGTAGTAGTCAGTTGTTGGGAGATGTGAAAACAAGGTGAGGCATTCTTTCCTCCTAGATTTGCTCAATATGGGACCTTGGAATATCTGTAACTTCACCTGAGACTTCATGTGTGTTCTCCAATAAACTGCTCACTGATGACAACTCCTATTGCTCAGTGCCTATCTTCGTCAGTCACAAGCCAATTTCGTGACATTGGGGAACACTATTTTGCATTTGCAGCTGTTTCTTTAATATTTTCAAGACGTCTTGCAGTTGGGTGGAAGACTTTAGAAACCGGGTTATAATGAGATTAAAGACGTGTCCCATGCAGAGTGCAGGCACATTTGGCTCCAGATCTCACACTGCTGCCACTCTGCTGGTTCATCGCCATACTTGCACCCTGTTGGCTAAGCCGCACGCTGCCACCCTGCCGCTGTCTCATGAGCAAGCTGCCACCCTCACTCCATGATGATCATGAAGCCCCCTCTTCACTCAGCTCCCACGTGCGATCAGCCACATAATCATCCACTAGTGTCTGCTTGACACTAATGTCACCCTCACCATGGACTCTTACACATGCTCACCACATACATGAACACACTCATACACGTGCTCACTACTTACATGGACGCACTCATACATACACTCACCACATACATAGACGCACCATAAATGCGCCCACCACATACATGGACACACCTTTCCTGTAGACAGCTGATGTCTGGTCCTCACAGGCAGCAGCCTGACGAAGTAGGTACCATCACCCCCTTTGCCATCCAGAGACAGCAGTGGAGGGGTTAATCAGTAACTTACTTTGGTGGGTCAGAGAACAGGGCACACAGGAGGGGGGAGGGGCAGGCATTGCAGAGCTCTGTAGCAGGAGCAGCCAGCCTGCAGTAAAAACTCTACATTAGTTTTGTGCTGGGGTGGGGCTCATCCCATGACATTCTACTATTGGTTGGCAGCAAATATCATAGTAAGCTGCCAGCCAATAGAAAACAAGAAGCAGTACTGGCAAGTGGTGTGCCAGTACTGCGGATCACAGAGTGAGAAAGGCTATAGGAGGTAGTGGAAGGAGGAGACAGCAATTGTACTCTGTCCTCCTCTCTAAGCAAGGACCTTCAGTGGGAGGAGCTCCAATGCTGAATCTGTATGTAGTACCTTCTCATATAAAGTACAGCACAGCAGTAGGGAAGCCTGTAGATATAATAAAAAAAAAAACAACATTCAGTACTGCTTCGGGGTCCCTTCTAAGCTCGGGCCCCAAAACAGTCACTTTCCCTGCTTCCCTGATGGCTACGCCACTGGTGAGGTCACAGAGTTTGTTCCTGGGCCATGCCTACTAAGTGTGGTGTCAGAGGAACCCACCAAATCCTGGCTGTGGGTTTCTGATGTCAGATTAAATGCTGTTGATTGGTATCGGGATTGGTTGTCAAAACACGATCGCTGGATGAATGGAAATTGCAATTTCAGTGTTGTGGGTTGCAAATGCTATGGACAACTGCTCCCCTTTCTTTTACTGTATCCTAGTTCAGTCTTCTATATTAACTTAAATGGTTACTACCTAATGAGACAAATCTATGCTATGGGCAGCTGTCAGGTCCAGCACCATGATATATATTTTTGTCATATTCTCAGAGGTGCTGGCAGAAAAAAAAAAGATGCTAACAGTTAACTGCTTCACTACAAAGGAGGAAGTATATTTTTATAGGTGATAGCCTGTCCCAGTGGAACAATCTTCAGGGCTGTCATCACCATTGAGACAGTTTTGGGCTTAACTACTTCAGTAATTTGGGCATACAGTATATCTCTGAACTGACATTTTAAAACATAAGTGTACAGTACAGCACCATGCTAATCATGTAGTTGTGGGAGCCCCATGTCAGCCCAAGTTACAAGGGAAATAAAACAAAAATAGATTCTAAACATTTGAAAAATGAAAAATGTGAAAAAACTTTTTCCCCTTTTAAAATTTTTTAAATAAACACAAACAGTAAAAAAAAATAAAAATTACTTGTATGACCAAAAAAGGGGCAAACATTATTTACATACATAACAGAATGGGAAAAAAAAGAAGCAACATATGGCTCTCAAAATCGCATATACTGAAAAAAATGGAAAATATACCCAATCTGGAAGGTATCCAGAGCTGTCTCATATATATGCTTATAGTATACAGGTAACAGTGGTTATCAGAGATCATGCAATCTTGTAATAAGCTAAGTAGTGAGCACAGCATGACTATCCCACGTCTAGGATTGAATTTCATCATTTGGAAGTAAACAATGAAGGTACAATTGAATGACAGAAAGCAGAAATCTTTATAACCATAAAGAACTGATACAAATTGAAGAATTGCATAACTCTTGCATTATACAAATAATAACCTTTATCTGATTAAACTAATTCTCAAGTGCAAAGAAATATGAGAAAGACATTAACTACTGTTTGGAGTCTAAAATATAAATTACATTTAATAGCAGATTATTATTAATATTATTATTATTATATGGTTACTGACTGCCTTTTTTTCACTAACGCCTTCCTGAGAAACGGACGTTTTAAATGTCCCCCTTTAATTGTATGGTGCTGTTAGTCAGTGAAAACGGACAGGATAGAATATTTTCTATTTTTTTTACTTCCGTAAAAAAAACTGCTATGTGAATAAACCCATAGACTACCATTGTTGAAAATTTGACCATTAAAAGAACATCCGTCACATGTGTGATTTTAGCCTTATTATTATTAAAAATAAAGGAAATGCCCAGCGGCATTTTCTTGCAAACTCACCAAATATTCGGAAAGGATTCTAAAAGAAAAGTCTGCTTTCATTCTTGGTTTTTCTTATGTGCTTTCTGGGTAATTTTCCTTGTATGTGCAGAAGAGTTGTAGAAGACATCTTGAACGTTTTAATATGTTAGAATGTGTATAAAGTGTATAATATATAATATGTATACCTGTATATATAATGTGTATACCTGTATATACAGTATTATAATTTGTAGTAATCTGCAGTGATTCAGTCCAGGCTTATGTTTAAATTTTCCCTTATTATTCATTGGGGAAAAAGGAAGAAAACAAACCAATTAGTCAGAAATTAGATATAATTGCAATTTCTTCAAATAGTCTCATAGCAAATGTATTTCTTTATATATTTATTTAACCACTTACTGACCACCTGGACAGTCAGCATATAACTGTGAAAGTACTCGCCTGAATGTCCTAGCAGAGTTAGCAGCTGCATGCTAATTGTGTAACTGCAGAAGCAGGGATCCCGCTGTCAGTGACAGCAGGGTCGCCCATAGAGAAGGAAGTGTCTTTTTTTTTCTTTTTTTTTTTTTTTTTACAATCCCTGCCTTCTCCATCTTTGTATACATAGTGTTCAAGGATTGCTATATGTACAGATCAGGGATGCTTTGACTCCAGGAAACTGTGGGCTATGGTAACAACATGAGCTTCTGAGTCTGAGCAGTCCCAAATCAGTTCTGCAGTAAGGTTCAAATACTTTAGGGGATGCTTTTTCCCTGTAACTGTGGCTAATACAGTACAAGTGCGTCCACTCTTAACTTATCTCCAAACTCAGAGTGGTGTCAATTTTGTCCTGACAGCAACACAGCATGATATCGCGAGATTGTAACTAAACTCAAAAAAACTGCAATACACGTCACAACCACTGGGCGGTGAGTGCTCCACATTTAGCTGATTGCTCAGCTGCTTTTTCTTTTTTTTTTTTTAGAGCAGCTGGCCTCAGATGTGAGATATTTATCGGCAGACACAGCTAAATGTGGTGAGATCTATTGAGAATATTAAGTGTGTGAAACAAAAGTAAAACATATGAGAAGACAGGAACACTAAATCCAGAATCTAAACATCATGTGTGATACTGCCTGCTGGGCTGTGTATCTAATCCTATCATATGTAATACTGTCTGCAGAGTCGTGTATCTAAGCCTATTGTGTGTGAAACTGTCTGCTCATCAGTGTATCTAATCCTGTGATGTGTGATATTGTCTACGGTGTCTTGCATCTAAACCTATTTTGTGTGATACTGCACAAAGAGTTGTGTATGTCATCATATCATGTGTAATACTGTTTTCAGAGTCGTGTATCTAATCCTATCCTGTGTGATACTGTCTTCTGAGCTGTGTATCTAATCCTATCCTTGTGTAATACTGTCTGCAGCATTGTGTATCTAATCCTATCCTGTGTGATACTGTCTGAAAGTTGTGTATCTAATCATATCATATGTGATACTGTCTGCTAAGCTGCGTATGTAATCCTATCTTGTGTGATACTGCCTGCTGATCTGTGTATCTAATCCTATCTTGTGTGGTACTGTCTGCTAAGCTTTGTATCTAATCATATCCTGTGAGATACTGTCTGCCGATCTGTTTATCTAATCTTATCCTGTGTGAGATACTGTCTGCTGAGCTGTGTATCTAATCCTATCCTGTGTAATACTGTCTGCAGCATGGTGTATCTAATCCTATCCTGTGTGATACTGTCTGAAGAGTTGTGTATCTAATCATATGTGTGATACTGTCTGCTAAGCTACATATGTAATCCTATCTTGTGTGATAATGCCTGTTGATCTGTGTTTCTAATCCTATCCTGTGTGATACTGTTTGCAGAGTTGTGTATGTATTCCTATCATGTGTGATACTGTTTGCAGATACTGTTTGCGGTCCGCAGTGCACAGGCACCTACTTTGGTGCTTCCTCATACAGATCACGGACCCATTCACTTCAATGGGATCTGCGATCCGCATCCGACTGTCTGCACCGCAAAAACATAGAACAAGTTCTATGTTTTTGCGGTGCGGAGGCATGGACAGAAACACCACGGAAGCACTCAGCGGCCACAGCCACACAACGGCCGTGTGAACAAGCCCTTAGTTAGCCATTGAAGGGTATCAAATTACAATATTTTGTATTGTTTCTCCATTGGAGAGCATCAAGATTTCTCACTACTGGCTAACATGGTACCAAACCTTTTTCTTCCTCCTGAAGTGTCTGTAGATATATTTAATAGTTCCAGTGTATAATGTTCCTGCGTTTCCACCTAGTGCCAGTATATAAACCTCTTTCGACCTCCCTCCTCATATTGCATTCATTGCCAATAAATATATATTGCCCACCCTGTATTGTCAATGGAGAAGTCCCCCCTGCAAAACAGACAAGAATAGGACAATTTCTATATTTTTGGTGGGGCCATGGAGCAGACATTCAGATGTAGGCAGCACATGGTGTTGTCCACATCTTTTTTGCCCCTATTGAAATGAATGGGTCCTCAAAAAATGTGGATCTGATGCAGACCAAAAATATGGTCATGTGAATGCACTGAGGCCCCTTTCACACATGCGGCACGGGGCTCCGGCAGGCTGTTCTGGTGGGTTAACATCCCACCGGATCTGTGCTGCCGCAGGTGCACGAGTGGGGCAGAACGAAAATACAACATGGCGGGTCCGCAATACACAGGCACCGGCCATGTGAACCCGGCATCATTGATCGTGGATGCATTCTTTTGAATGGGTCCGCAATCACGAAGATGCGGTGCGGTGCTGAACTGAGGCACGGATCGGAACCCCATGGAAGCACTTATGAGTGCTTCCGTGGTGTTTCTGTCCGTGCCTCCGCAACGCAAAAACATAGAACATGATCCCATTGAAGTGAATGGGTCCGTGATCCGCATAAGGAAGCACCACAGTAGGTGCCTGTGCACTGCGGCAAATTGCGGTCTGCAGCACGGGCACGGCTACACAGCGGCTGTGTGAACAAGCCCTAAAATACATGATGTTATAAAGTGACAAGCTTTCAAGGCTCTGAGGTCCCTTCTTCAAGGCTAGGAATGAAAAAAATCTGAAGAAACATAGATATATGCAGGAAAGAACAGAGAGGTGAAGTAATACATTGCAAAACACCAACAATAAGAGGAGTGGTCAGAAATAAAGCCAAGGACTAAGCAGGAGTTGAATGATGGAATACTTAAGTTCTGGGATCAGGGGCGTAGCTATAGGGGGTGCAGAGGTAGCAGTCGCTACCGGGCTCAGGAGCCTGAGGGGGCCCAAAGACCCTTGTGCTACATAAGAAGATACACAAAGTACTGAGGGCAGGGGGGCCCAAGCTGAACTCTTGCACCAGGCCCCATGAGCCTTTAGCTACACCCCTGTCTGGGATGATGTACTAAATGTACAACAATGCAACAATTACATTGATCATCTGTATAAAGTCTTTCCATTAGTGATAGAAAAGAAAAGCAATGCCACTGGCATGTAACATTCTATATCACTAAAGCTTTTCATGGAAGAGTAAAGGGCAGCCCTACATCCATGATGTGGTTCTGGACTTCAGCTACACGATGGTAATTCATTAGAATTGGGATATGTTTAAAATAAAAATGATGCAATTGTTATTTTCTGCATTAAACCCATAATTAAAGTTTGTTAAAATTAAACCCTGAATCAGGGAGTACTCAAGCATTTTTTCTAATGGTCCACAGACCTGGGTCTGCCAATGGGTGAAGGTCCAAACCACCAAAATAATAATAAAAAAATGTAAGGGGGCAAAACCAGTGGCATGTAATGCTCTATGGAAAGTTTTTTTTCTAAAAATAAGCTCCACCTCAGGGACCGAAGACAATAAGAATATTTTGTGTTATATTTTCCAATAGCAACATGAATGGGCTTCTATAACTTACTTAACTTGTAATCAGGCCTCATCCACAAGACAGGGAAATACAGGCACTGAAATACACAAGCACCTCCCCCACCTCTCTTATCTGAGCAGTGGCTGAGTGTACAGTATGTTCACAAAGGAGAACTCCTTATCTCTATCTGTATCACACTCTATGCAGATACATACAATAGCTTCAAAGACAGTATCACACCTAATAGAATTAGATACACACGTCAGCAGAAAACTATCACGCAAGGTAGGATTAGATACACAGCTCAGCAGACAGTATCACACTCTATACAAACACATACAATAGCTTCAAAGACAATATCACACCTAATAGAATTAGACACATGGCTCAGCAGAAAACTATCACAGAAGGTAGGATTAGATACACAGCTCTGCAGACAGTATCACACAAGATAGGAATAGATACAAAACTCTGCAAACAGTATCACACATGATAGGAATAGATACAAAACTCTGCAAACAGTATCACACATGATAGGAATACATACACAGCTAAGCAGACAGTATCACACATGATAGGATTAGATACACAGCTCAGCAGACAGTTTCACACATGATAGGAATAGATACACAACTATGCAAACAGTATCACACATGATAGGATTAGATACACAGCTCAGCATACAGTATCACACTCTATACAGATACATACAATAGCTTCAAAGACAGTATTACACCTAATAGAATTAGATGCACAGGTCAGCAGAAAACTATCACACAAGGTAGGATTAGATATACAGCTCAGCAGACAGTATCACACTCTATACAGAAACATACAATAGCTTCATAGACAGTATCACACCTAATAGAATTAGATGCATAGCTTAGCAGAAAGTATCACACATGATAGGATTAGATACATAACTCAGCAGAAAGTATCACACATAATATGATTACATACACAGCTTAGCAGACAGTATCACACAGGAAAGGATTAGATACACAGCTGAGCAGTCAGTATCACACATAATAGGATTAGATATACAGCTTTGCAGACACTGTCACCCAGAATAGGATTAGATACACAGTTCAGCAGACAGTATCACACATGATAGGATTAGATACACATAAGCAGGCCGTATCACACATAATAGGATTAGATACCCATCTTAGCAGACAGTATCGCACATGATAGGATTAGATACACAACTTAGCAGGCAGTATAACACACAATATGCTTAGATACACAACTCTGCAAACAGTATCACACATGATAGGATTAGATACACAATTTAGCTGGCAGTATCACACACAATAAGCTTAGATACAAAACTCTGAAGATTGTATCACACCTGATAGGAATAGATACACAACTCTGCAAACAGTATCACACATGATAAGAATAGATACACAGCTCAGCAGATATAATCACACATGATAGGATTAGATACACAGCTCAGCAGATAATCAATAGGTGTTTTAAATGTCATGCTAAAATTGCGGTATATACTGACACCCTTAATTGTATTATGTACATTTGTAACATATAATGGGACTGTTAAAAGTATATAATAATTTATGCATAATACTGTGGTTGGTGTGTGTTATTTTGCATATAAGAAATATAATACTAGACTAGCACTGTATACTGACACTGACACCAAGTGTATCTAAATGTCACGTTCCGTGTGGTTATCGTGACACGTGTTCCATGTTGCTCATGTTTGTGCCCTGGTATTCCGGATTTGGTTGTATGCTGGTTGCCAGGGGCAACGTGTAAATTGGTGGTGTCTCGGTTGTTCTCCGTGACACAGCTTCCATGTTGCTCATGTTTGTGTCCTGGCATTCTGGCTGCGGTAGTAGGCCGTGGTTGCCAGGGGCAACGTGTAGTTTTGGTTGCTGGTATGTTCCCTTATTGCATACTTCCCTCCTTCCCTGTCTGGTTCTCATGGGGTTAACATATTGACCTGGGTGTGGTCACTAGGTGCTTTTATTCTGTTGAATTGCTAGCCTTGTGGGTTTAGTTGTGCTCCAGCCTCCGTTGGTGCTGGAGCTATGCACCTTTCCTGGGATTCCATCTGCCCAGTCCTTGTGGCCACTTAATATGTCATCGAGGTCTTCCCGAGGTCCTCTCATCCCCTTCCCTTATTCCTGTTTTTTGGTTTATGTACGGGTGGGTGTTTGGTCTGTGACTGCCATGTGTCTTCTGTCCAGACATTTCACTGTAGTGTATCGGTGTATGCTCGGTGTGGTGTTCCCCTCCCACACCATAGCCTGACAGTATGACATATTTGGCCACTTTGCGTGTTTTCCCTTTTCCCTGTTATGCCTTTGCCTTCGGTGAGAGGGCTCCAGGGTTCCCCGGAGGGGGAACAGCGATACTGTGAGTTGTTGCTGGTGAGCTGGTTCCTGGGTGTGTTGTGTGTACTGAGTCCTGTTAGGTGTTCGGGTTCCAGTACATGTGCCTGGCCTCCAGTCTTTGGTGTGTGGACTGCTGGTGCTTCTATCAGCAGTATCAGCAGGTAAGTTGCCAGGTGCACCGGGACCATCCTGGAGGTGCAGCCAGTGAGTTCTGGATAAGTGCATCCCTACCATCTGGGGCTCTGTGAAGAACGGGGCTCACTGGGTTTCTGCCCTCTGGATTTGGTTTCTGGTATTTCCGGTGCACTTGGTTCAGTGGTTTTCCTTGCCACTGGCTTCTTACCTGCTAATCGGTCTTCATCTCACTGTAGTGTTTCGGTGTATGCTCGGTGTGGAGTTTTCCCTCCCACACCGTAGCGTGACACTAAATCATTGTATATGGCACAATGAAATGGCACAGTTCAAAATATATGATTCAGGTATTAGTTAGTAACACAATGCGCCCCCTGCTGTCTGAACGTTGCATAACTAGTAACACCATGCACCACCTGGTGTCTGAAAGTTGTATTGCAATTTATCCAATTTAGATATAACGTCACTTCATGACACACATCTCAGGACATGTTGAGATAAGTGATCAGTTAAGTGTGGACACATCTGTATGTCAGCCCCCAATTACAGGAGAAATTCATAATGTTAAATGTAAATTTTTATGATCTTATGGGGGCTCAAAGTTAAAATAAGAAAAAATAAAAATAAATATAAAATAATCACAGTGGCTCATCCTCCTTGTAATAATGGAATAAGGTGCACTAACTTTGGCACACCCATTATCGTATGGAAAAGAATTAAATGAAAAATACTGGGGTGGTAGGCACACAAACACCTGGTAGCATGGAGATGTGGCATCAAAATATATAAAGCATCTAAATGTATAAAGTAATAATGCTCAAATTATATAAATAATAATAAATTAAAGTAATTTTATTAGATAAATTACTGAAGAAAAAAATTGGTATATAGAGTGGGATATATAAAATGATGGTCCCAAAATGTCCAGGTATTAAATGTCTATATAACTGAGCAGTCTTTGTACATATGTAAACTAATAGCCCAAGCTCTGGATGTAAAATATATAAAAGGAAAATAGAGCAAAAAAATAAAATAAAAATATAAAAAAAAATAGTTGTTAGTAAAAAAACGGTTATGGATTAAAAATTGATGGGAGAGTATTGTCCGTCTTGATAGTGTCCTCCTTTTAATTGATGTCAAGGCATATACCAATGTTTTCATCAAACAGAAGGCATCAGCAGTTCTTCTGAATATTTATCAGTTCTTAAATCGATTGAAGTTTCCTTTTGCCCATCAACATAATATAACAAACATACATACGGGGGAATCCTGCTTAGGTTACTTTCTTGCCCGGCTTGTTTCTCAGAGCGCGCTTGCTCTGTTCGGCATCCCATGTGGCGTCCCATGTGGGTGTGATGTCTCTCACGCATCCCGCTGTATTCCCTGCTTCCCACTGCAATCTAGGCTGGGGAAGTGAGGTATCTCCATGGTCAGTGCAGTAGTATTAAGCGATAGGATTTTTGAGAATAAGTATTTAGTGTTTAAATATGAGCAAAATAAAAACAACTTAGTGCCAGATACTTTCACTACCAAACGCGTCTCAGAGCTTAATTCTTGCCCCTTCTTCCCCTTCCCATTGTCAACCACTGAAGAAAGGGCAAGAATTAAAGGGAACCTGTCATCTCTGAAACACCCCCTGAACTAGAGTAAGAGGTGTATAGTGTAAGTGACGTCGAGTCCGGTTACGTAAGTTTTATCTTCATACTCGCTTCCATTCTGATGTTGTGCTCCTACAAACCAGCAGTAAAATGCACTCAGTGGACTCCAGTGCTCACTCACATAATGGAGAGGACTCAAAGAAGAGTCCACTCAATGTATTTTACTGATGGTTTGTGGGAGCACAGCGTCGGAATGGAAGGGAGTATGAAGATAAAACTTACATATTCGGATTCAGCATCACTTACACTATACAACGCTTACTCTAGTTCAGAGGGTGTTTCAGAGATGACAGGTTCCCTTTAAGCTCTGAAACGTGTTTGGTAGTGAAAGTATCTCAAAAATCCTATTGCTCAATACTACTGCCCTGACCCCTGAGATACCTCAATAAATGAAGGAGGAATGACTGTAATAGTTATCATTCTTCCCCAGTCACTTTACATTGGCCTGTGTAATAGGCTGATGTAAATCAGTGCTGATCAACATTTTTTTTATTTGTGGCCCCTTGAAATACAGATATGTGACAATGCAGCCCTCAGACAAAAAAAAAAAAAAAAAGGTTGTGCACCCCTGGGCTAGAGTGAAACCTGAACAATTTTATGATTATTTTTTTAAATATAGATTTTGACATGGAAAATGTGAAAAAAAATCAACAAAAATTCTAAAAAAAACCCACTTAACATAATTTCATTTATTTTACTTACATATTGCTGACAAAGTCTGCAGCTCTTTACAGACATTATCATTAGAGATGAGCGAGTAGTGTTCGATCGAGCCGGTATTCGATCGAATACTACGCTATTCGGCATACTCGATTTCAATCGAGTATAACGGCGATGGCGCACTTAGAATTCGTTTCCCCTCCCACCTTCCCTGGCGCTCTTTTTCCACCAATCAACATGCAGGGGGGGTATGACAGGCCCACGGAGCACGCTGGCAGCAAGAAAACGGCGTCTACATGGATTGGCTGGAAAAACCATGTGACCTCGAATATTAAAAACTCAGCTCTTCCTGCTCGTTCGCATATGCTGCGTGAACTTAGTCAGGGACAGAGGCTGGAGAAGGGACAGATAGGTTTTAGCTGTTGGACAGGCAGGAGCGTGATTAAAAGCCCTTATCAGGGCTACTATAGTGCAGTACAGTGATAGCTTTACTACAATATACACTCTGCAGAGAACGGCTGCTGTATTCAGGGATAGCTGCTGGAGTAGGGACAGAGAGAGGCATTAGTGGTGTATTAGGTGCTCTGCTACATACCAAACTATATTTGGCACTACTGTTCTGCGTTCTTTTTAGCTGCAAAACCCTGTTATATACCTAGTGTGTATATGCACCATCTGATCTGGCAGTATACGGCTGTGAATTTTTTTTTTTTAAATACAGTTTATTTGGCTCTAGTGTTCTGGGTTCTGTGTGCCTGCAATAACCTTTTTGTATACCAGGTGTAAATACCCACCGTCTGACCTGTTAGTACACGGCTGTGTACCTAGAAATAAAAAAAAAAAGGCCTTTTCTTTGGCACCTGTACTGTGCGTTCTCTTGCAAAATAATTTTATATACGTGGTGTTAATACCCACCGTCTGATCTGTTAGTACACGGCTGTGTACCTAGAAATATAAAAAAAATAGGCCTTTTAATTGGCACCTGTACTGTGCGTTCTCTTGCAAAATAATTTTATATACGTGGTGTTAATACCCACCGTCTGATCTGTTAGTACACGGCTGTGTACCTAGAAATATAAAAAAAATAGGCCTTTTCATTGGCACCTGTACTTTGCGTTCTCTTGCAAAATAATTTTATATACGTGGTGTTAATACCCACCGTCTGATCTGTTAGTACACGGCTGTGTACCTAGAAATATAAAAAAATAGGCCTTTTCATTGGCACCTGTACTGTGCGTTCTCTTGCAAAATAATTTTATATACGTAGTGTTCATACACACCGTCTGATCTGTTAGTACACGGCTGTGTACCTAGAAATATAAAAAAAAAAAGCCTTTTCATTGGCACCTGTACTTTGCGTTCTCTTGCAAAATAATTGTATATACGTGGTGTTAATACCCACCGTCTGAACTGTTAGTACACGGCTGTGTACCTAGAAATATAAAAAAAATAGGCCTTTTCATTGGCACCTGTACTGTGCGTTCTCTTGCAAAATAATTGTATATACGTAGTGTTCATACACACCGTCTGATCTGTTAGTACACGGCTGTGTACCTAGAAATATAAAAAAAAAAAGCCTTTTCATTGGCACCTGTACTTTGCGTTCTCTTGCAAAATAATTGTATATACGTGGTGTTAATACACACCGTCTGATCTGTTAGTACACGGCTGTGTACCTAGAAATAAAAAAAAAAAGGCCTTTTCATTGGCACCTGTACTTTGCGTTCTCTTGCAAAATAATTTTATATACGTAGTGTTCATACACACCGTCTGATCTGTTAGTACACGGCTGTGTACCTAGAAATATAAAAAAAAAAAAGCCTTTTCATTGGCACCTGTACTTTGCGTTCTCTTGCAAAATAATTGTATATACGTAGTGTTCATACACACCGTCTGATCTGTTAGTACACGGCTGTGTACCTAGAAATAAAAAAAAAAAGGCCTTTTCTTTGGCACCTGTACTTTGCGTTCTCTTGCAAAATAATTTTATATACGTAGTGTTCATACACACCGTCTGATCTGTTAGTACACGGCTGTGTACCTAGAAATATAAAAAAAAAAGCCTTTTCATTGGCACCTGTACTTTGCGTTCTCTTGCAAAATAATTGTATATACGTGGTGTTAATACACACCGTCTGATCTGTTAGTACACGGCTGTGTACCTAGAAATAAAAAAAAAAGCCTTTTCATTGGCACCTGTACTTTGCGTTCTCTTGCAAAATAATTTTATATACGTAGTGTTCATACACACCGTCTGATCTGTTAGTACACGGCTGTGTACCTAGAAATATAAAAAAAAAAAAGCCTTTTCATTGGCACCTGTACTTTGCGTTCTCTTGCAAAATAATTGTATATACGTAGTGTTCATACACACCGTCTGATCTGTTAGTACACGGCTGTGTACCTAGAAATAAAAAAAAAAAGGCCTTTTCATTGGCACCTGTACTTTGCGTTCTCTTGCAAAATAATTGTATATACGTAGTGTTCATACACACCGTCTGATCTGTTAGTACACGGCTGTGTACCTAGAAATATTAAAAAAAAAAGCCTTTTCATTGGCACCTGTACTTTGCGTTCTCTTGCAAAATAATTGTATATACGTGGTGTTAATACCCACCGTCTGATCTGTTAGTACACGGCTATGTACCTAGAAATATAAAAAAATAGGCCTTTTCATTGGCACCTCTACTTTGCGTTCTCTTGCAAAATAATTTTATATACGTAGTGTTCATACACACCGTCTGATCTGTTAGTACACGGCTGTGTACCTAGAAATATAAAAAAAAAAAAGCCTTTTCATTGGCACCTGTACTTTGCGTTCTCTTGCAAAATAATTGTATATACGTAGTGTTAATACCCACCGTCTGAACTGTTAGTACACGGCTGTGTACCTAGAAATATAAAAAAATAGGCCTTTTCATTGGCACCTGTACTGTGCGTTCTCTTGCAAAATAATTGTATATACGTAGTGTTCATACACACCGTCTGATCTGTTAGTACACGGCTGTGTACCTAGAAATATATTAAAAAAAAAGCCTTTTCATTGGCACCTGTACTTTGCGTTCTCTTGCAAAATAATTGTATATACGTAGTGTTCATACACACCGTCTGATCTGTTAGTACACGGCTGTGTACCTAGAAATATAAAAAAAAAGCCTTTTCATTGGCACCTGTACTTTGCGTTCTCTTGCAAAATAATTGTATATACGTAGTGTTCATACACACCGTCTGATCTGTTAGTACACGGCTGTGTACCTAGAAATATAAAAAAAAAAGCCTTTTCATTGGCACCTGTACTTTGCGTTCTCTTGCAAAATAATTGTATATACGTAGTGTTCATACACACCGTCTGATCTGTTAGTACACGGCTGTGTACCTAGAAATATAAAAAAAAAAGCCTTTTAATTGGCACCTGTACTTTGCGTTCTCTTGCAAAATAATTGTATATACGTAGTGTTCATACACACCGTCTGATCTGTTAGTACACGGCTGTGTACCTAGAAATATAAAAAAAAAAAAGCCTTTTCATTGGCACCTGTACTTTGCGTTCTCTTGCAAAATAATTGTATATACGTAGTGTTCATACCACACCGTCTGATCTGTTAGTACACGGCTGTGTACCTAGAAATATAAAAAAAAAAGCCTTTTCATTGGCACCTGTACTTTGCGTTCTCTTGCAAAATAATTGTATATACGTAGTGTTCATACACACCGTCTGATCTGTTAGTACACGGCTGTGTACCTAGAAATATAAAAAAAAAAAAGCCTTTTCATTGGCACCTGTACTTTGCGTTCTCTTGCAAAATAATTGTATATACGTAGTGTTCATACACACCGTCTGATCTGTTAGTACACGGCTGTGTACCTAGAAATATAAAAAAAAAAGCCTTTTCATTGGCACCTGTACTTTGCGTTCTCTTGCAAAATAATTGTATATACGTAGTGTTCATACACACCGTCTCATCTGTTAGTACACGGCTATGTACCTAGAAATAAAAAAAAAAGGCCTTTTCTTTGGCACCTGTACTGTGCGTTCTCTTGCAAAATAATTTTATATACGTAGTGTTCATACACACCGTCTGATCTGTTAGTACACGGCTGTGTACCTTGAAATATATAAAAAAAAAAAAAGCCTTTTCATTGGCACCTGTACTTTGCGTTCTCTTGCAAAATAATTGTATATACGTGGTGTTAATACACACCGTCTGATCTGTTAGTACACGGCTGTGTACCTAGAAATAAAAAAAAAAAGGCCTTTTCATTGGCACCTGTACTGTGCGTTCTCTTGCAAAATAATTGTATATACGTAGTGTTCATACACACCGTCTGATCTGTTAGTACACGGCTGTGTACCTAGAAATATAAAAAAAAAAAAGCCTTTTCATTGGCACCTGTACTTTGCGTTCTCTTGCAAAATAATTGTATATACGTGGTGTTAATACCCACCGTCTGATCTGTTAGTACACGGCTGTGTACCTAGAAATATAAAAAAAAAAGCCTTTTCATTGGCACCTGTACTTTGCGTTCTCTTGCAAAATAATTGTATATACGTAGTGTTCATACACACCGTCTGATCTGTTAGTACACGGCTGTGTACCTAGAAATATAAAAAAAAAAAAAGCCTTTTCATTGGCACCTGTACTTTGCGTTCTCTTGCAAAATAATTGTATATACGTAGTGTTCATACACACCGTCTGATCTGTTAGTACACGGCTGTGTACCTAGAAATATAAAAAAAAAAAGCCTTTTCTTTGGCACCTGTACTTTGCGTTCTCTTGCAAAATAATTGTATATACGTAGTGTTCATACACACCGTCTGATCTGTTAGTACACGGCTGTGTACCTAGAAATATAAAAAAAAAAGCCTTTTCATTGGCACCTGTACTTTGCGTTCTCTTGCAAAATAATTGTATATACGTAGTGTTCATACACACCGTCTGATCTGTTAGTACACGGGTGTGTACCTAGAAATATAAAAAAAATAGGCCTTTTCATTGGCACCTGTACTTTGCGTTCTCTTGCAAAATAATTGTATATACGTAGTGTTCATACACACCGTCTGATCTGTTAGTACACGGCTTTGTACCTAGAAATATAAAAAAAAAAAAGCCTTTTCATTGGCACCTGTACTTTGCGTTCTCTTGCAAAATAATTGTATATACGTAGTGTTCATACCCACCGTCTGAACTGTTAGTACACGGCTGTGTACCTAGAAATATAAAAAAAAAGGCCTTTTCATTGGCACCTGTACTGTGCGTTCTCTTGCAAAATAATTGTATATACGTAGTGTTCATACACACCGTCTGATCTGTTAGTACACGGCTGTGTACCTAGAAATATAAAAAAAAAAGCCTTTTCATTGGCACCTGTACTGTGCGTTCTCTTGCAAAATAATTTTATATACGTAGTGTTCATACACACCGTCTGATCTGTTAGTACAAGGCTGTGTATCTAGAAATATAAAAAAATAGGCCTTTTCATTGGCACCTGTACTTTGCGTTCTCTTGCAAAATAATTTTATATACGTAGTGTTAATACACACCGTCTGATCTGTTAGTACACGGCTGTGTATCTAGAAATATAAAAAAAAGGCCTTTTCATTGGCACCTATACTGTGCGTTCTCTTGCAAAATAATTTTATATACGTGGTGTTAATACCCACCGTCTGATCTGTTAGTAGACGGCTGTGTACCTAGAAATATAAAAAAAATAGCCTTTTCATTGGCACCTTTACTGTGCGTTCTCTTGCAAAATAATTTATATACGTGGTGTTAATACCACCGTCTGATCTGTTAGTACACGGCTGTGTAGCTAGAAATATAAAAAAAATAGGCCTTTTCATTGGCACCTGTACTGTGCGTTCTCTTGCAAAATAATTTTATATACGTAGTGTTCATACACACCGTCTGATCTGTTAGTACACGGCTGTGTACCTAGAAATATATAAAAAAAAAAGCCTTTTCATTGGCACCTGTACTTTGCGTTCTCTTGCAAAATAATTGTATATACGTAGTGTTCATACACACCGTCTGATCTGTTAGTACACGGCTGTGTACCTAGAAATATAAAAAAAAAAAGCCTTTTCATTGGCACCTGTACTTTGCGTTCTCTTGCAAAATAATTGTATATACGTGGTGTTAATACACACCGTCTGATCTGTTAGTACACGGCTGTGTACCTAGAAAATAAAAAAAAAAAGGCCTTTTCTTTGGCACCTGTACTGTGCGTTCTCTTGCAAAATAATTTTATATACGTGGTGTTAATACCCACCGCCTGATCTGTTAGTACACGGCTGTGTACCTAGAAATATAAAAAAAAAAAAGCCTTTTCATTGGCACCTGTACTTTGCGTTCTCTTGCAAAATAATTGTATATACGTAGTGTTAATACACACCGTCTGATCTGTTAGTACACGGCTGTGTACCTAGAAATATAAAAAAAAAAGGCCTTTTCATTGGCACCTGTACTGTGCGTTCTCTTGCAAAATAATTTTATATACGTGGTGTTAATACCCACCGTCTGATCTGTTAGTACACGGCTGTGTACCTAGAAATATTAAAAAAAAAAGCCTTTTCATTGGCACCTGTACTGTGCGTTCTCTTGCAAAATAATTTTATATACGTGGTGTTAATACCCACCGTCTGATCTGTTAGTACACGGCTGTGTACCTAGAAATATAAAAAAAATAGGCCTTTTCATTGGCACCTGTACTTGCGTTCTCTTGCAAAATAATTTTATATACGTAGTGTTCATACACACCGTCTGATCTGTTAGTACAACGGCTGTGTACCTACAAATATAAAAAAAAAAAAGCCTTTTCATTGGCACCTGTACTTTGCGTTCTCTTGCAAAATAATTGTATATACGTAGTGTTCATACCCACCGTCTGATCTGTTAGTACACGGCTGTGTACCTAGAAATATAAAAAAAAAGGCCTTTTCATTGGCACCTGTACTTGCGTTCTCTTGCAAAATAATTGTATATACGTAGTGTTCATACACACCGTCTGATCTGTTAGTACACGGCTGTGTACCTAGAAATATAAAAAAAAGGCCTTTTCATTGGCACCTGTACTTTGCGTTCTCTTGCAAAATAATTGTATATACGTAGTGTTCATACACACCGTCTGATCTGTTAGTACACGGCTGTGTACCTAGAAATATAAAAAAAAAAAAGCCTTTTCATTGGCACCTGTACTTTGCGTTCTCTTGCAAAATAATTGTATATACGTAGTGTTCATACACACCGTCTGATCTGTTAGTACACGGCTGTGTACCTAGAAATATAAAAAAAAAGGCCTTTTCATTGGCACCTGTACTTTGCGTTCTCTTGCAAAATAATTGTATATACGTAGTGTTCATACACACCGTCTGATCTGTTAGTACACGGCTTTGTACCTAGAAATATAAAAAAAAAAAAGCCTTTTCATTGGCACCTGTACTTTGCGTTCTCTTGCAAAATAATTGTATATACGTAGTGTTCATACCCACCGTCTGAACTGTTAGTACACGGCTGTGTACCTAGAAATATAAAAAAAAAAGCCTTTTCATTGGCACCTGTACTTTGCGTTCTCTTGCAAAATAATTGTATATACGTAGTGTTCATACACACCGTCTGATCTGTTAGTACACGGCTGTGTACCTAGAAATATAAAAAAAAAAGGCCTTTTCATTGGCACCTGTACTGTGCGTTCTCTTGCAAAATAATTTTATATACGTGGTGTTAATACCCACCGTCTGATCTGTTAGTACAAGGCTGTGTACCTAGAAATATAAAAAAAAAAGGCCTTTTCATTGGCACCTGTACTTTGCGTTCTCTTGCAAAATAATTTTATATACGTAGTGTTCATACACACCGTCTGATCTGTTAGTACACGGCTGTGTACTAGAAATATAAAAAAAAAGGCCTTTTCATTGGCACCTGTACTTTGCGTTCTCTTGCAAAATAATTGTATATACGTAGTGTTCATACACACCGTCTGATCTGTTAGTACACGGCTGTGTACCTAGAAATATAAAAAAAAAAGCCTTTTCATTGGCACCTGTACTTTGCGTTCTCTTGCAAAATAATTGTATATACGTAGTGTTCATACACACCGTCTGATCTGTTAGTACACGGCTGTGTAGCTAGAAATATAGAAAAAAAAAGCCTTTTCATTGGCACCTGAACTTTGCGTTCTCTTGCAAAATAATTGTATATACGTAGTGTTCATACACACCGTCTGATCTGTTAGTACACGGCTGTGTACCTAGAAATATATAAAAAAAAAAGCCTTTTCATTGGCACCTGTACTTTGCGTTCTCTTGCAAAATAATTGTATATACGTAGTGTTCATACACACCGTCTGATCTGTTAGTACACGGCTGTGTACCTAGAAATATAAAAAAAAAAAGCCTTTTCATTGGCACCTGTACTTTGCGTTCTCTTGCAAAATAATTGTATATACGTGGTGTTCATACACACCGTCTGATCTGTTAGTACACGGCTGTGTACCTAGAAATATAAAAAAAAAAAGCCTTTTCATTGGCACCTGTACTTTGCGTTCTCTTGCAAAATAATTGTATATACGTAGTGTTCATACACACCGTCTGATCTGTTAGTACACGGCTGTGTACCTAGAAATATAAAAAAAAAAAAAGCCTTTTCATTGGCACCTGTACTTTGCGTTCTCTTGCAAATAATTGTATATACGTGTGTTCATACACACCGTCTGATCTGTTAGTACACGGCTGTGTACCTAGAAATAAAAAAAAAAAAGGCCTTTTCATTGGCACCTGTACTTTGCGTTCTCTTGCAAAATAATTGTATATACGTAGTGTTCATACCACCGCCTGATCTGTTAGTACACGGCTGTGTACCTAGAAATATTAAAAAAAAAGGCCTTTTCATTGGCACCTGTACTTTGCGTTCTCTTGCAAAATAATTTTATATACGTGGTGTTAATACCCACCGTCTGATCTGTTAGTACACGGCTGTGTACCTAGAAATATAAAAAAAAAGGCCTTTTCATTGGCACCTGTACTGTGCGTTCTCTTGCAAAATAATTTATATACGTAGTGTTCATACACACCGTCTGATCTGTTAGTACACGGCTGTGTACCTACAAATATAAAAAAAAAAAAGCCTTTTCATTGGCACCTGTACTTTGCGTTCTCTTGCAAAATAATTGTATATACGTGGTGTTAATACCCACCGTCTGATCTGTTAGTACACGGCTGTGTACCTAGAAATATAAAAAAAAATAGCCTTTTCAATTGGCACCTGTACTGTGCGTTCTCTTGCAAAATAATTTTATATACGTGGTGTTAATACCCACCGTCTGATCTGTTAGTACACGGCTGTGTACCTAGAAATATAAAAATAGGCCTTTTCATTGGCACCTGTACTGTGCGTTCTCTTGCAAAATAATTTTATATACGTAGTGTTCATACACACCGTCTGATCTGTTAGTACACGGCTGTGTACCTAGAAATATAAAAAAAAAAAAGCCTTTTCATTGGCACCTGTACTTTGCGTTCTCTTGCAAAATAATTGTATATACGTGTGTTAATACACACCGTCTGATCTGTTAGTACACGGCTGTGTACCTAGAAATATAAAAAAAATAGGCCTTTTCATTGGCACCTGTACTGTGCGTTCTCTTGCAAAATAATTGTATATACGTGGTGTTAATACACACCGTCTGAACTGTTAGTACACGGCTGTGAAGGCAAAATATTGTAAAAAAAAAAAATAAAATGCGGAGGGGGGCTAGCGGAATCGGACGTGGACGAGGACGGGGGCGCGGAAATGCTGTTGGTGGCCTTGTTGAAGCCAGTGGGGATACAATGCGTGCTGGTGAGGGTCAGCCAGGATCCCACTCATCCAGAATCCCTGCCTTTATGGGACAGTTAAGCAGGGGGCGGGTTACACCGCTGTTGAGGCCTGAGCAGGTTGAACAGGTGGTGCAATGGATAGCCGATAGCTCTTCCACACAGTTGTCCACCAGCCAGTCATCCACACAGTCTCACTCTGACCCTCCTTCCTCCACACCTGGCCAACAGAGTCATCCCACCCTTGACCCCTCCCAGGAGCTCTTTTCGGGTCCTTTTTCAGATGTGCCGGAAGAATCCCAGGAGCTAGCAGAGGAATTTGTTTGTAGTGATGCCCAACCACTTGAGTATTCGCCATCTCCTGCTGATGTGGACCCTGAACCAGCATCTGTTATCATGAGCGATGATGATGATGAGACGCAGTTGCCATCAAGGGAGGCTGTTGGAATGTCCAGTGGGCAGGAGGAGGAGCAGAGTGAGGAAGTGGAAGAGGAGGTGGTGGATGACGAAATGAACCGACCCCACTTGGCCAGGGGTGATGTCCAGCGGGGAAAGCAGTGGAGAGGTGGTGGTCTGCGCAGCACCGAAAAAGGCAGCAAGAGGCAGAGGGATGTCCAGAGGCAGGGATGTCCAGAGGCAGAGGGATGTCCACAGGCAGAGGGATGTCCACAGGCAGAGGACAGTCCAGACAGAGAAGTGAGGCCACAGCCAGCAGGGCCGAAGCTGTTCCCGGCAGCGGGCAGTCGCGCGAAGCTCCCCCATCGAGGCCTCGTACTTCTGTGGTGTGGAGATTTTTTAATGTTTGTGCGGATGACAAACTGAGCGCGGTTTGCACACTCTGCCACTCAAAACTGAGTAGGGGCTCTGAGAAGAGCAATCTGACCACCTCAGGCATGCGGCGTCACTTGGAAGTCAAGCACTGGGCTGAGTGGGAGAGAGCAAACGCAATACAACCTGCGCCAGGTCTTCCTGCCACTGCCTCTTCCCCTTTGTTGTGTGCTGCCACTGCGGTCCAGACCTCCAGCCAGGACACCTCCACATCTGCCTCTGCCTCGGCTACTTTGGGGCCTTCTCCTTCAGCCTCCCCTTCCCCCGCATCTTCGCCTGCACCTTCACACTCCTCGTCCCATCAACTGTCCATCTCGCAGGCGTTCGACCGCAGGCGGAAGTACGCCTCGAGTCACCCCCAAGCCCAAGCCTTAAACTGCCACATCTCCAAACTGCTGGCCCTGGAGATGTTGCCGTTTAGGCTTGTGGAGACGCAGGCCTTCCGCGACCTGATGGCGGCTGCCGCACCTCGCTATTCCTTCCCAGCCGCCACTACTTTTCCCGGAGTGCCGTCCTCCGCCCTGCACCAGCACGTGTCGCGTAACATCAGGCGGGCCCTGAGGTACGCAGTCAGCGCAAAGGTCCACTTGACCACCGACTCGTGGACAAGCGCTTGTGGCCAGGGACGCTACATCTCTTTGACGGCACACTGGGTGAATGTAGTGGAAGCGGGGACGGGGTCGCAAACAGAGACGGCCTACCTACCACCCCCGCCCATGATTGCCAGCATGGGTTCTGATAAACCCCCCTCTTCCTCCTCCCTCCTCCTCCTCTGCCTTAACATCGCCCTCAGCCGCTAGCTGGAAGCGTTGCAGCACTGGCGCGGGGAGACGTCAGCAGGCGGTGCTTAGCTCATCAGCTTGGGCGACAGGAAGCACAGCGCCCCAGAGGTGAGGGACGCCATATTGCAGCAGACGGAGATGTGGCTGTCGCCGATGCAGCTAGGACCAGGCATGGTCGTGTGCGATAACGGCCGTAACCTGGTGGCGGCTCTGGAGCTTGCCGAACTCAATCACGTACCATGCCTGGCCCACGTTTTTAATCTGGTAGTCCAAAAATTTCTAAAGACTTACCCCAACCTGGCAGAGCTACTGGTGAAAGTGCGGCGCTTGTGCGCTCACTTTCGTAAGTCAACTGTAGCTGCTGCTAGCTTAAAAAAATTCCAGCAACGCCTCCATTTGCCTCAACATCGGCTGTTGTGCGACCTGCCGACTCGCTGGAATTCCACCTATTCCATGTTGGCCAGGGTGTGTGAGCAGCAGAGAGCATTGATGGAGTACCAGATTATGAATCCACGCGTGCCTCCAACTCAGCTCCCTCAGTTTGCCAACCACGAGTGGCCATGGATGGCAGACGTATGCGATGTACTGCGTATATTTGAGGAGTCCACCAAGAAGGCCAGCAGCGAAGACGCTATAGTGAGTGTAACCATCCCGCTCCTATGCGTCCTTAAAGAATCGCTCATCGCAATAAGGGAGAACGCATTGCACGCAGAGGAGACGGGGGTAGGAGGAGACGCAACGGAGCTACACAGTCAGACCACATTTTTGTCTGCTTCACGGTGGCAGTTGCAGGAGGATGAGGAGGAGGAGGACGACGTGGATTTGGCTGTGGAAGAGGAGGAGGATGCTGGCGGCGAGGGTAGCAGTCAGGCTGTGTGCGTCCCATTGGTTTCAGCGCGGATGGGGCGGAGAGGAGGCGGAAGAGGAAGAGGAGGAAATGGCAAGTGATCCTTCTGGTGGGGGCAGTGACGTCATGCCTATTCAGAGTCTGGCAACACATGGCTGACTTCATGCTGGGCTGCTTTTCCCGGACACACGTGTTGTCCGGATAGTGGAGAACAAACTGTACTGGTCTTCGCACTCCTGGACCCCGGTATAAAGATAACGTCTCCTCTTTTATTCCGGTAGAGGAGAGGACCGAATCGATTGCTGGAATACCAAGAGGGAAACTCGTGCAGAACATGATGGAGATTTTCCCACCCACCATCGCTGGCGGCAGAGAGGAGAGGGGTTTCCAGAGTCCCCACAACATCGATCAGGCGCCACAGCCACCAGGGGAACACTCTCCAAGGTGTGGGACACGTTCATGGCACCCCCTCGTGCAACTTCCATCACTGCGGGGCCCGCTATCAGCAGGAGGGACAAGTATCGGCGGATGTTGCGGGAGTACCTGGCAGACCGTACCCCTGTCCTCCCCGATCCCTCGGCGTCCTACACTTACTGGGTCTCCAAGTTGGACACGTGGCTGG
>ONZH01012238.1:0-91318 GCA_900303285.1 Rhinella marina
TAGCTGTCTCCACTAGGTGGCACTAGTGTTCACAGTGACAGTCCATCTAGTGCCGGACATGTGACTGACATAACAGGACATTGTCTGATGTAAAGATTTATCTGACAACTCTTTAATAATAACTGTGCGCTATCTTCCATGCACATGAAGCCACCACTACCGGGATCTGGTCTTATGGAGTTCTCCTAATCAGATAATGACTTAAAGGGGTTGTCTTCATTAGACGACCTTTGACTATATACTTCAGTCACCCCCTATATTAGCCATAAAAAAGCTAACGTGAGCTGAAGAAAGGAGGAGAAATCTGTTCCCGTAGTAACAACGGCTGATCACCGATGGCCTCAGCAGCTGAAACTGTGAGGAACAGGAAAACAACCGGCAGCTTCCTTTCTGAAATATTAGAACAAAACCCCTTTAATAAAATATTTACTGAAGTGCTTTAGCATTAGCGATACATTTTGTTATATGGAAAGTTTTCTTCAGTACATAATCGGATTGTTTGCATAACTTTGATTTTCCTTTACATTTGCTGGATATTTACAATAAGGTTTGGGGTTAAAGGGGTATTCCCATCTCACAGATGTAGTTTGTATAGTTAGATATAGCCATACCAACATTATTACTAATAGAATGTATTTATATAAAATGTACCGTTTAGAAGATTTTCCTATTTGTATATCCATTGTCCCACACACATCAGTCAGGCCGTTGCCCCTAGTTACGGTCACCACGGCCATGTAGTAGTGGAGGCCGGCTTGCTCTTTCTCTGAGGTAACTGCTGTATTGTGAACACACATTACATGAACATGCGGAGACACATCTTAGGGTTGTAGCATTGTTGTCTGCGCTTCCAAAACGCAGAGAAACGGATCCTGTTCCAAGATCAATTCATCTCTATGGAGCAGGATCCGTTTATAAAGTCTGCGTTTTGGATGGATCCTGACCATTGTGTTTTGGATGGGAAAGTGCCCTAAGATGTGTCTCCTCATGCTCATGCAATGTGTGTTCACAATACAGCAGTTACCTCAGAGCGGGTTTGAACAGGAGCAAGCCGGCCACTACTACATGGCCACTGTGGTCGTAACCAGGGGCAACGGCCTGACTGATGTGTGTGGGACAATGGATATACAGATAGGGAAATCTTCTAAACGGTACATTTTATATAAATACATTCTATTAGTAATAATATTGGTATGGCTATATCTAACTATACAAACTACATGTGTGAGATGGGAATACCCCTTTAAGGCTTTACATTTTAAGTGCATTATACTGAGGATAAGATCAGTTTATATAACCTTATACTGCTTTAATTCATGCTTTTAACACTTACAGTCGCTTCATACTTTCAGTGAGGTTTTAGGCTTCATTTTACTGCAGTTTAAGTTTTATTCAAAATTTTTTTTGCATTTTTCTGATTTGATATCAGTACAGCGGACATCACATCGCACAGTTAAAATGTCTGTGATTATAAAGGAATTATCCGTTCTTACATATTACACAGGTAAATGTCTGGTGTAAATAGACTAATAAAGACTTGTTCTTCATCCTCTGCTCATGACGCTGTGGAGACCCCATACAGGATACAAGAGCGCCCCCCACTGTCCGCTCTGCACTGATTAGTCACCTCACATTCACAGTACAGTGACACATCGCTGTTTGCTTCATATGATCCCAGCGTGAAGAGGATGAGTGGGGGTCGGGGTACTTAGTGATGCCGGTAGACTGGATCCATCCACTGTGTAAGAATAATTTTATAAAAATAATGTGTGTGAATCGGAAAGTCAATTTGATGCCAGTGAGCGATCGGGTTGTGATCACAGTGCAGTGGATATTGACATCAAGTACGTGGGAATTTTACTGAATTATTTTTGCACTGAGATATGTCCACTGATTAGTTGTACTCGGTCATATACCAGCATTGTGTGTCTTCTATGGAGGAACAAGCTCAGGTTGTGCAGGAGGTGAGCAGTTTGGTGATAAAACGTGACCCATGTGCAAAATGGTGACTACCGGGCAACGTCACATTGTTAGTCCTGTAGTTGTCAGGTCCACAGTGTTTCATCGTCATCTCATAGATGGATACGGAGAAATCGTCCAAATAGCTGCAGTGTTAGAAAATGGTGATCGGATAGAAGGAGCAGTTGTGGCTAATGGAAGTCAAAGGCCATTATATCCTGTATTATATATGTATAACCACAGTCAGCAGTCACATTGTGGTCCATGGACGCTGTGGGCTCTAAGCTGGATATAATGCAGTCAGCACTAAGATGACATCACACCACTACATAGTGTTCTAGTCATGATGAAAGAGGCTAAATCATGAAGAAATGTATCATCCCATCATTTTCTGTCACCAGGAGTTTGTTATTCATTTTCGAGAATAATTATCACTGTGTAAATACAGTGGATGAGAATGTAAGAGCCTCTATGATGTGTGTGTGGGGGGAATAAATCTTATTATTTCCTGATTACTGATCTGATGATGATTTATTAATAACGTCCATTTACCCCATCATCACAATTGTCTTTTTGTGTTACTTTTACTGTTGTGATTATTGCAATAAAATAACTTCAGGAGTTGCAATTTATGTAACTAGGAATACAGAAACTAAATGAGTTTTAAAGGGCATCTCCAGTTGTTTGCCCAAAGCTTCCCAAAGAACCATAAAAGTGACAGACGGAGAGCAGCCAACACCAGAAGGTGGTCATCCATTTGTCTAGGCAACTGGACTCCCTTTCAGAGATCAGTAGCCAAGTGGTCGATCAGTGATCAACAGCCTTCCCCATATAAATGTGTATACATAGATAGCTGTCAATCACTAACAAGACCGTCAACATGGCTCCTGAGCTCAGAAAGAGCAGAGATTTAAATGAACAAATTACAAGTTTGCTGAATCTTTTCCCTCAAAACTATATGTAAATCTGCTCAGCTCCTCCTGCTCTATACCATGCTGCCTGCAGATTACACTGCATTTTCATGGTGAAAGGTTCTCTCTGAAGTCATACAGACAAAGGCAAGGACTCCCTAATGTCTAAAGGCCCCTCTACAGGGGCTGACTATGCAGGCAATTATCCAGAACAAATAGCTTATTCTTGATAGCTGCCTGATCGTGAATGGAGTTGAGAGCAGCAATTACATGCAGTAATCCCCTCTTGTGTATGAGGACAAGCGATCACTACTGCAATCTCTCAACCCCAAACTGATTCATTCTTTCTGGGCAGCAGATCAATGTTTACACAGAACCATCTGCTGCCAAAAAAACAATGGTTTTGGTGTCAATCAATGATGCTTTCACCAGACAAACAAGTGGTGCCTTTACCCAGGTCAATTATTGGGAATGCACATTCCTAGGAATGCTCTGTCCCGAAATAGCCCTGATCATCAGCCTGTGTAAGGGGATGTTAAAAGGACATTCCAGTTAGGTGTAGTTATCCCCTGTCCCCTCTTCTTATGATTTTTTTTTTTTTTGCCTAGGGCCAGGCCTGAGCAGAGGGGGTGTAAGGGGGAAGGGGTGCTGTTAGCCCTGTACTTGTGCTGTTGCCCCTACACACAGGTGCTAGGCTCCCTCACTCCCCCCTGCTGCCAGGTAACGTGCTGACAAGCGCCTCATGCCGGAGCTTCCTTCCTTCTTACTTAGAGTCGTGAACTGTTTGTTAGGGTGTGCATGGGTGAGTCTCTCCTCCTTTCGTGAGGCAGCATGGGCATTCCCCCCTACCTCCCCAGCTTGATTGCAGGAAGTATTTAAGATGGCTTCCTTTCCCAGGAAGGCGCCTGAGCAATCTTGGTCACTAGCTAGTCTAGTTCCTTGTGTGAAGGTGTTTGTAAGTTTCTACTTTTCTGTGTACCGGACTCAATTAAATGGAGTTGGCTTGGTTGCCGCCTGCCCCTGACCTTGGACTTCGATTACGGACTTTGCATGCTCAAATTATTACTACTGGTGGACTATGGGGAATATGATTACTGGTATGGGCACTCAGGAGACATTATTACTATTGGGGGGGACTGGTAACACTAAGTGCACTCCGGCAGATAATTATTTCTATCGGTGGGACTTTGGGAAGCACTATTAATGTCAGGGACACTATTTGCTGGTCGCAGTTTTGTTTTAGGGCCCTGTGTGCCGATAATTATTGAACGCAGGAAAAGAGAAGAGAAGCGCACATGTCTCATTAACTGAGCCGAGTTCAGCTTTGGATTTTAACACTATAATATATTCAAATAAACAAAGTGTCATGTCATAGATGCAAGACAAAGCAAGTCTCGCGATATTTGGCGCAGGTTCGCAAAGACCTCTGCGGAGCCCATACATTTTACGGTAGGACATAGGTTATATTGTTAACAAAGTTTTCGAACGAATCGGGTTTGGATACAGCAATCCAAACCCAATTCACTCAACACTACTCAGGAGGGATAGCTGTTGATTGAATGTTTAGCTATATAATATCTAATGTGTACGGCCAGTCTTAGCAGATCGGTTGATTGTAAGGGTAAGGTCTCATGCACACAGTCTATGTGCTGGTATTTGGAGCCTCAATCTGCACTCTTTAAGAAGACCTTATGCTTTAAAGTGTAACTGTCATATTTTTTTATTTGCTAGTTCATTAGAGCTAGGCATGTACACCTGAGTTAGTCTGTAAATGATTGTCAAAAGATCTGTAATTACCTTATAATAGCAGCTTTCCCTTTCCACTGGTCCCTTAATAGACTGTTGCTATGGATCATCTAAGAAGACAGAGGGGCGGTCCTTCACACTGCGTACTCGCATTAGGTTTCAGAGTGCTGGCTACAGCAAGTATGTATGTGAAGTGAGGGAAAGCAGTTTTGGCCTCAGAGAACTGGCAGAGGAGCCATCTTGAGAAGATTCTCATATTGTAGAGGTTAAAACAGCCATAACTAAGGGAAAAACTCAAGAAAAACAGTGGTATGTGAATAAACTAAAGATTGCTTTATGCATAATGCTGCACCAACAGTAACATATGCTAAAATTGATTTTCTGATGAAAACATGACAGTTACACTTTAAGGGAGGATAGCTATATAATTAGTGTTGAGCGAGCATGTTCGGCTGAACTCGCTGCTGAACACTGAGTGTACTCGAGCGCAATGCTTGAGTCTCTTCCCCGCACTGTAATGTTGATTTGTACGCTAATGCGTATGAATTTGTATGCTAATGCATACGCATTTTGCGCTAATGCGTACAAATTCAGTTAATTAGCATACTTTTACGAGTGAAAGGAGTAAAAGAGGAGAAGTCGCGATTCTGACCTTTTTCTATTAACCAGGCACCCTCCCCTCTTTTGAGCAGGGGGTGCCTGGTTTAGTCCCATTGACTAACATTATGCTCGGGTGCTCGGCCGAGCACTCGAGCAACCCCCTAGTGCTCGACCAGAGCACCCGAGTATACACTATATATAATCCAACAAAAAAAAATTCCTTATCCCTGGGTCTAAATTTGGAGGCACAGGGATATGGGAATGGCTAAGGTTACCAGTGAATAATAAGGTTTTAACACAGCATAAAACATAATTTCCATGGTTTTTAATAGAAAATATACATATTGACTGAAATAACACGTATTTTACAAATGGATGCCTGTAAGAAAAAGTGCAAGAGGCTTGTTTCTAAGTGCTATGCACATGGTCTCTGATTACAGGGACTGTTCCTTGTGCTCCTTAGTTCGAATGAAGGTATTGTTACCAGACACTATGTGCCGTGAATGGTAAAAAATACCCATTGTTCCTTGCACAAGCCAATGTGAATATATTTTATTATGGCAAACTACAACATGCTATAGTTCCACTTTTCAGTTCCACAGAAAAATCTAGTGAAAATCGGTACACAAGAAGGAGGGAGAGGAGGGAGATGCAGTTTCCATTTCTTGGCTTTTCAAAGAAACCGAATAAAGGAGAGGAGCATGTTCCGGATGTCGTAAGGGACAGCTGTTGGCTGACAAACATCTCAAGTGTGTGGCCAGCTTTATACACAGCATCTACAGCTATCTAAGAGGGGACTGGAATTTTTTTGTAATCATAGGTATCTTTTAAACATCATGATTTTGAAAATGATCAACGATGGTCCACTGAACATCCCCCCGTCCCCCTGTCAGCTGTTTCAGAGTAACTTCAGCACTAAAAGTCGGTGCCACAACTACACAGCTCTGTCCATTGCGCTTCAGTGGGAGCAGTGCTGCAGTTACCAGCTCTGTCCACTATACGGTTGATGGAGCTGTGTAGATTTGGTGCTGAAGCTACTGCAGAATTACTGATCAGAAGAGGTGTCAGGTGTCGGACATACTGATGGCCTGTCATGAGGACGGGCCATTACTTTTAAAATGGTGGACAACTTCTTTAAGGGTATTTAGTTAGCACAATTTTCTTATTTCAATCTACAGAAAATAAATATATGGATCTCCTATGGTCACAATCCATTACACTGAAGGGTAGTCATGTGAAATGGAATCAAACAGGAGATGAGACAAGGAGACAACCAATTGCACAGGTTATACCAGAATTGTCCTCAAAATTGGAAGATGTATACATTTCATCACAAGATATATGAGATGAAGCCCAGTGAAGTACATAGAAGAAAGGGGGCTCCATAACAGAGATCAAACTGGACTCCATTATGATGTTTGCCACCCAAGACAGAAGGGTCTGATGTTTGTTCCACCCTCTACTCGATTTCAATAACCTTTGGCTAATTTCCTACTTCTTTGTTGTGAACATTGCAGTACTTCTGAAGAAGAGAGTCCTCCACCAATCTTGGATACTCAGTAGCAAAGAGAATAGGGTAAACACCCCTTTTTCAAAGCGTGCCATAGCAGCCACATGGTCTGTGGTATGTTCACCCTAAGTAAGGTAAGTTTTGAAACACTTGTTTTGATCCCATTCATCTCAAAAGACAAGTCTTGGCCCAAATTTTTACGTAATCTCTAAGAAAAGAATGAGTTCTGAACAAGAAATGAGATGTTTTGGCACAAAGGGAATGAGCGTATAAAGATGTCCTTTATCCATCAAGTGCTTGTGGGGTTATCCCTTCTTTTATTGACCAAAATACCAAATCAATGATTAAAGACATTTAATGAAGTTATGGTGATGCAATACCCCAGGGGTTTCTGGATTCGGGTGAGGGAGTAAGGAAAGGATGGTGATGCATACACGTCTTTTGTGTAGACTGTGTTTCCTCTGGGCTGGCAGGAGAAGGGTAACCATACTGTGATGATGGAGGGGTCAAGTATATATTATGCCCAATTTGGTCGTTATGAGGACTAGATACGTCTTTGTTGGGTGGATGCTCCATAGCTGGAGTAGAACAATAGTTGGACACGTTATTTTGGCAGTTTGGTGATTTGGGATAATGAGCTTCTGGTAGCCAGTGGGCATGAGGAGACATCTGCTGTCCTCCACCTGAATATGAAGCCTCTGGCACTGTACAACCTGTCGGACAAAAATGAACCTTCCAACCTCTATGACCTCCCCACTGACACTGAGCAACCCCAGATGAAAAGGAGCCACTTCGGGGATAGGGTGGACAATTTCCTCCATAGTTTGCCATTGCAAGATGTGATTGGCAGCAGTTGGTTTCAGATTGCGTTCCTTGCAAATAAGGTGGAGCAGAACCAGGCGGAGCACTGTGATAACAAGAACTGCTGAGGTCTATGTGAGGCAAAGGAGGAGGTTTGACAAGTTCCTTGACTCGAGGTCGGGGGGTCTTTTTTAGCTGAGGAGCTCCAGTGTTTGGGACAGCAGGTGTGCCCCTGTTTAGAAATTGACTGCTTTCTTCAAGAAGTCGTAAGATATCCCTATGGCCACGATCTCTAGCTGCATGTCGAGGCTGATGACCTACGTGATCCGATAGGTCACGATCTGCCTGGTGTTCAAGGAGCAGTCGAACAGCTTCATAACTTCCTTCGCGTGCAGCAAGGAATAGGGCGGTTTGATCCTATTTTATCATATTAAAAAAAGAGATGGAACTTTAGAAGTAGAAGTAGACATGCAAGAACACCCATTTACCTAATTTGTATGACATTTTTAAACTAAATTGGACAACCAAGGAGAAATCCATCCTTTAAATAACGTCATCAAATACAATTCTATTTACGGTACATGAGTGAACCCGTTATGTTTCTTGTCTTTCTTACCCTTTTGTCTTGAAGGTCTTTGTTTGCTCCATTCGTCAAAAGCGTCTTCATTGCAGGGACATTATTGACAGCAGCAGCCCAGTGCAGGGCAGATTTACCTATCGAAAATGGATGAAGAGAACAAGAAGATCAGAACATTAAGTCAGGAACTAAAGCTGCTATTAATAAGTATTTGAGTATAGTCCAACACTAAAGCTGGAAATACATATTAATGACGGCCATACCCACCAAATTTTTGGCAGTACTGGTCAATTATCTAATATATATGGAGAAGTCCCAGCTTTCCCCCAAAAGGCTGATAGTGGGGAGAAAAAGGATCAAGCTATAGGATTTCCACAAGCCTGATCCTTTTGTTTTCAAGGTAGATAGGACCCTGCCAGAGCTGCCTGGCAGCAGCTTTCTCCCTTCTCCCCACTCATGCACGTTCGGCCTTGCCAGACCTGTGGAGAGAAGCATATTTACCTACTACCTGTCGCTTGGGTTTCTAGCTCCTTTGGTCAACCATGCTTCGGTTCCCTACAGGGAAAAAGTAAGTATGGTTCCCAGTTCCCTCCACAGGTCCGGCAGGGAGGGGGGGCTGCCCAAAAGGTTTTCAAAGGTGGAGAATTCCTTTAAATCTATATGATCCAAGGCCACAAAAATAACTTAAATATGTGAAAACTTACCTCTATTATCAGTTGCTCCTATATCTGCACCACATGCAACAAGTTCTTCCACCATGTTTTGTACGGGGAGGCGAGAGGCCAATATTAGAGGAGTGCAACCATCGTGCATTCGAGCATCAATATCTGTCTGACGGCATCTCAAGAGGGTCTTACAGAAGAAAAAACGGATATGAAACAATCTGATTGACCATGATTGACTGTCTACAATCTGTGATCAATTAATTTACATTTCTCTAGTTACATCAAGGTACCTGGAAAACGCCCAGAGCATCAGCAGCAATAGCTGTATGAATTGGTGTCCTTCCCAGCCTGTCCTGGACATTAGTATCAGCTCCTGCATCCAACATACACTTAATGGCGTCTTGTCTGGAAAAACGAGCAGCTAGATGAAGAGCTGTCTCTCCAGTAGAGTCAATTTGTGCATTAAGACTGGCTCCCTGGCCAATCAGGTCTGCAATTACACTCGCTGAGCTTTCAACTTCTGGTGGATCCACACCACCTCCAACAGGTTCTAGACCTCCTCCTGCACAGATGGCTGACATAAGTGGAGTCACTCCATCTATATTGGAATAAAGGAAACATTTTTAGCAAATTACTAATAATCAAAAAAACATAGGCGCACCTGGTAACTACTCCAGCTAACATGTTGGGGGTGATGATGATTGGATAAATTAACTTTAGGAAAGCAAACACCTCAACACACCTGGACCTCTCACGTCAATGTCTCTGCTATCAGGGTCCTCCTGAGGTGGAGTTAAAGCAATGCACTGAGGGAAACGAACTCCAGCATCGATATGTTGCTGACTCCACTGTCGATGATCAAGAATAGTTGGGTCTGTATTAAGCTGGAGGATCAAGATAGAGAAGGTGAGTTCTTGTGAGGAGACTTAAAAAGGAAAATTGAAAAAAAGAGCTGAGCCTGGAAGAAATTAAGGAATTATTCTCATACCTTTAGTCTTCTAGATTTAGGTGGAACGATTCCTTCTTCTGGGCCTGAATCATCATAACCAGAGTCGTGTTTCAGTGGTCTAAAATAGAGGAAGAAAATGGGGAAATAAAGCATCATAATGAAAGAATTTTAAAGTTCAGAAAACTTTCTTTTAATAAATTCTATCTGTATTAATGAAATAAGTCATAGATTGGGAGGAGGGGATAGGAGGGGGATGAAGCTGAAGTTATAACTCCATGCTATGAGAGGAAAGGAGAGAGATATTTGTAACTAATTTTGCTTTAGTGGTAAATACTACAATCATAGTTTTAAAAAATCATTCTGATTGTGTGAAATACTTCCCTTTCCTGATATAATTTAAAAGAAAGAAAACTACTGTCGTTGAGATATAGCCAAGTTTTTATGTCTAAGGGCCAGCTTTGCAAAGGTCTCAAATATGAACTGACAGAGGGAAGAGAGGTAGGGAAAGAGTTTTCCAGGAAAAAATGTATTGTTACGATCAGTGGGTTCCAACCATCACTACCCCACCTAACAGCCTAATGATGGGGCCAATGAATACTACAACCACAATATATACACGTGCCTGTGCTGGGTGCCCCCATAGTAAGTTTCTTTCTCTCTGGATGGTGGTGGAGTGTTTCTTACCATCATTATACATTCAGAAAATATACTTACTTAAGACGGACAGAATCTTCTCCAACGGGTTCCCGCCTCCTATTTCCCTCTTGCGCTCGATGGCGGCTGAAGCCAGACGGTAGCCATAGGGTTCCATGCTGACGCTTTCTGCTGACTTTCACCCCAATGATTACCACAGCTATCACAGCCAATGCAAAAACAACACTCACTGGCAAAAACCATGGTGCCTGATGAACTGGGTTTGGAGGACTTGGGGGAGAGGGTATATCTGATACAAAACACATAAAAGCAACATAGAATTAGGGCAGAGAGCAAAAGATATTGGGTAGAATTATCACACAAACTATAGCCAATTGGACTGAGAAGTCCATTGGATTCATCATTGATCATATGGCAAAGTTTGGCTAGTGGCTTTAGCAGTTTGGGATTGGGGGCTAATACTGGGGACAGATTTGCATTCAGTTTCTCTGCTAATGAAGTCTGTATTCTACTGAAGATGCAAGCATCCCAACAGTGACCTGCAGCCCTGCACGGTTATCATCTAAATAGTTTTTGGACTAGCAGTTTCTAAATTATTGTCTGGTATATTCTTACTTGAATCAATATGACGCACTTCCAGAAAAGTATATTGCTTCTCTGTCTCATTCAGAGCTTCCAAGAAATGTGCTGCCTCTTCAGAGGTGTCAATACATGAAGAGAATGGACAGCTAGAGCCAAGTATCTCGATGTGTAGGACACACCTGGGGAGCAGAGGGCATTAGACGCAAATGATTCGGTTTTACTTTCCCTCTTCTGGTCAGTTTCTTGTCATCCCACTTACCCAATAGTCTCTTTTCCACCATGATCCTCCATTGTATTAGTAGCTATTTCATACTTCCACCTTTCCAACTTCTCTGAAGCCAAATCTTGAGGATCATTCTCTTTGGAAAACCTGAACAATTTATCTCCATCATTGTCTTTTGCTAGACGTAACCTTGCATGAAGGTGCATGGACAGAAAGCGCACTAGTTTAATGACATCATGGCGGTGGAGCACAGAGGCGTTGTAACTCAGCAGCAAGATCACAATTCCTCCAGGGTTCTCGTATCCTGAGCAGTCACCTCCATCCCAGCCACACTCTGCATTATCGCATCCTTTCTCACAGTGACCATTGGCGAAATGATCAAGGCAGTACTTGTCGTAGAGAAGACTGTGGAAATATGGAAGAGAGGAAATAAAGGGATTTTCTGGAAGTTTTATACTGATGACCTATTCTCAGGATATCTGACAGTATCTGATCGGTAGCGGTCCAACACCCAGGACCCCCGCCGATTAGCTGTTTGAGAAGATACTGGCACTGTTGTGAGTGACGCACACTTATCTCAGCTTTTCCTAGGCCAGGTGTTGTCACGTTCATTGGTAACATGGCTGAGGCGCAACTCAGCCCCATGGAGTACCATACCAAGCAAAGCCGCTATTCAATGTAAGGCGCTGAGCTTGGTAAGCATACACCCCCCACTGATCAGATACCGATGACCTATCCAAAGGATAGGTCATCAGTTATAAAATCTTGGAAAATCCTTTTAAGAGAAGGAAGAACAGAAGAAGTGGGAAGCACAACTCTTTAGGACATCACAACTAATATTGCTATGCATATTACATTAGAATTTTGCTCCTGAACATAGCAACAGATTGGGAGAAGGATAGCCATGATCCATACAGTCAACAAGCACAGTAAAGAAAGCTATAAGATAAGTGTATGACTTTTTTTGTTCTATCAAGCCCTTATTAATTGTTCACTTACTTGCAGGTTCCTGTAATGTTACAGTCAAACCCATCATATAGGCACGCCTTATTGTTACACTGCTTGTCACAGATTCCATTTCGGAATGTTCTCCGACAATCTACATGTGGACATTGTTTCCAAGGACCCTGGGAAGGTGAAGGGGTTGGCGGTCCAACATACTGTTGGCATTGTGGTCCAGAAAAACCATGGGAACAATTACATTGTGGTTTCCCATCCATTCCCAGCACACAAATTCCACCAAAATAGCAAGTGAATGAATTGCACATGTTGGTGCTGCAGGTGGGTCCCAAATATCCCTAAGCAAAGGTAAAGAGAAAAAGACCTGATGAAGAACCAAAGGTACCGTAATGGGGTTAGACAGCAGCCTAGGATTTTCATTCTAGCACATGGTTTTATCTGTCCTCTAGGATGTACTTAACGCATTTAGTTTAGATAACACGTCTCATAAATCATGTGTGTTAACTCTACAACATCCGTAGTATATTTATGATTAGCGCAGGCTTTGCATTTTTTAAAAATTTCTTTAGATTTAGCTTTTTTTTATGTAGCTTTCCAGAATTTAAAGTTAGCATTAAAAAGGCTCATTGAGGGGTGGACAGCTGCTCTATACAACTGTAGTAGCTCATATTCTGGAAGACTTGAGCCATCCTTGTATAACATCGAAGGACATTCATCTGAAAGACCACCATGTACTTCTCTAGCAAAATCAGCAGTTTGCTGGGGGTGCCAGGAGACTCCAAGTGATTGGCTGATTTCTGTGATGCCAACATTCTGAAGTGGCTGATCTCTCCTGACCCCCTCTACCAACATACTGTTGATTATTCTCTATGAGTAGCTCATCCCCAAGAAGCACAAAGTCTCATCCATGTTAGGTTTCTTTCTCCCTTCTTCTAGACTGTTAACAGAATGCTGGGAGTTTTGGACCACTAAGTGATTGAGACATGGCTTCTTCAAATATATTTTAGCTAGAATAAAAGTAAGATGAACTTTGTTTCCCTTAGCACGGTCTTAGCTTTACTGAGGACCTATTCAGTTGTGCTGACTGATCCTTGATAATTACCTTTGGACAAGAGCATGTGAATCCAAGATGAGTATTTACGGCCACTGCACAAACTCCGCCATTCTCACATGGGTTATTGTCACAGACATTGATTAGATTTTCACACCTCTGACCTGAGGAGAATGCAAAATGTGCATGAGATGCATCCATAAGAGCTGACCATAGAAAATAAAGATAAAAAGGAACAAGACAACTCCAACCTTTAGCTTCCAAACCATTAATTAATCCAATTACTATTAATATTCCAAAATGTTGGAACCACATTTTTTCCCTATGGGGAAATGCTTTGGTCCTTAAGCTATATTTTAACATGAATTCTGATTATACAGGGCGGCCCACGAAAAAGTATCCCACCTCCGGTGAAAGTATGACAAGATGAATGAGAAAGTGGATTGTTTTTCTTTTAATTACCCACAAGTCACAAAAGATGCTGAAAGTGGTCCCCGTTCACGTCTATGCATCTTTGGGCACGTTGGATTATGTTATGGCTGATACTGCTGGCAGCTCTTCAGCATTGATGCTTTTTCCAACAAGATGGAACAACATGCCACACCTCATGGAGTTCACTGGCTTGGGTTCATGAACTGTTTCTGAAAGTGGTCCCCGTTCAGGTCTCTGCACCTTTGGGTGGGTAGGATTATGTTGGCTGATACTACTTGTGATGCTACGGATAGTGTTTGTGATGTTTTCCTTGAGTTCCTCCAGGGGATGTGGATTGTTAGCGGACACTTTCTGGTTTAAATTTCCCCATGGATAAAAATCGCGTGTGGACAAGTCTGGGGAACGTGGTGGCCATAACTCCTTGCTCACAGTTCGTTCCTCCATAAACAGTTCATGAACCCGAGCCAGTGAGCTCCATGAGGTGCGGCATGTTGCCCCATCTTGTTGGAAAAAGCAGGACATTTTTTCTTCAGCAGCACCAATGCCGAAGAGCTGCAAGCAGTATCAGCCAACATAATCCAAAGAACAGGGACCACTTTCAGCATCTTTTGTGAATTGTGGGTAATTAAAAAAAAACAATCCACTTGCTCGTTCATCTTGTCATATTGTCTCTGGAGGCAGGCTACTTTTTTGTGGGCCACCCTGTATATGTAGTGCAATATCTTTGGATACCAGAGGAGAGAATTCAAATATATTTGCCTCTGTAGTTTGGTAGTGAAGTCTGGATTGCCTTCTAATTACTTTATGGAATAGTCGGCCCACTTGTGACTAATTTCTCAAAATATTCCAACAATCATGTAGTGAAAAAAGGTGAGATAAGCCCATACATTAAAGGTATGTGTGTACTGTTGATAAATCTTTATCATGCTGCATTGGGATGAGTTTGGTGAACCGCTTATATGGAGTTCACTAATTAATAAATAAAAAATTCCCCAAATTCTTTCCAAAAACATGTGCTAGAAAAAGAAATGCGACAATGCTTTACCAGTATAATTTTGATGGCATTGGCAGTGGTAGCCATTGACCACTTCAACGCAGGTCAGAGTCCCTCGAGGGTCACATGGGTTGAAGAGACACTCATTGACATCCCCTTCACAGCGGTCTCCTACATAGCCTTGAGGACATACACAAGTGAAACCACCAACCTTATCCAGGCAAGTGCCCCCATGAAAACACTGGGGTTGGGTGGTGGCACAGTCATCAATGTTGACTTCACAGCGGACCCCTGATAAAAGAGAAGGAATATATGAATCACAGAACTAACACTCATCTTACATGTTTTATTTTATTCTATGTTAAAATTCATCATATGAGGATTTGTTCACATTAGTGAGTAATGGGCAATAAAGTTGTTATTGTGTTTCTGGTACTGGTAGTATGTTGGCTTTTATGGGTTCATGTGAATCTTGTTAAGGGGCTATTTTTGTGTCACTATTATGGGGTACTGTGGTTTTCACTATTATGTACATTCACATTGCTAATGGCGTTTCTGTTTTAATTTTCTGATTGCCATAGCTTTCACAAGGTACCGGTTGTATTTGTTGCAGAGAACATCCATCTGGTAGGGGGTCTGCTTCCTTGGAAAACATAGGCAATCTACAGTAGATCTCCTATAGACTGTGTTACAACAGTGGTTTGTGGCTGCCGCGGTCACCTGCTCCTGGGCGGGCACAGGCACCACTACACTCACCCTGTGTCTGTTGTAGTTTCCTCAGTGTGTATTAGAGATGATATTCATTACACCCTGTGGTACTGCAAGTCTTAACTCACCTTTTGCTCTGTGTGCAGCTGCTTGACTAATAAGCAGCTCTCGAATATTTACTGGGCTGTTTTCTCCACCCATTGCCTGAGCAATCCATTAGATCTCTTTTGCTTTCAATAGCTTTCTAGGCCTTGTCTATCTGTGTTCTGACTTCTGCCTGATTTCTGGATTCTGACTGTCTGCCACCTAACTAACTTGTGTCTGTTCACCGTACTGATCCTGAGCCACCTGCCCTGATCTCTTGACACTTTACAGCAGGGTTTATGATGCCCTGCTATTCCAAAAGGTAGGTGCCTAGTGAATCCCCTGCAGCAAAGTCCAGGTCCTTGTATAGAAGGTAAAGGGTGACTGCCAGGATAATGCCGTCAGGACTATCTCAAAGTCAAACCAGGTGATTGGCACAGGGATCCATACTCACTTCCTGCAACAATGACAAAGTAGGGTTTCTTCCTTCTTGTGGAGAGCTATCAGTCTATTTGGATTGTTATATTACCTTAAAAGATGTGTCACAGTCCCCAATCAAGTCAAGAAATTTTACAAGACTCCCAGGGATACAATTCAGTTATAGATTCATTAAATAACTAGGCTATGAATATAAGTAGGGTCAAATGTCATAGGCCAATATCCATATACAGGACGTTTTGGTCATAAACTGACCTTTCTCAGTGGTTTGTCTGTGGCCGAAAGTAGCAATGGAGTAGGTTCCCAGGCTTGTATTTGGAAATTGGCCTATGACATTTCACCCTCCATGTGTTCAACTGAGCTTGGTTATTAAATTCTCTATCTGCATTGTATCTCTAGGAGTGCCAGGTAAATTCTTGAACTATTTTGATTGCTATACACTTAGTTATTAGTTAATATTATTTCTGATTTGCCAATCTTGTGGATATGCCAACAATACTCTCCAACCAATGAAATCATTTCCAGCAGTCACCAACATTTTGCCTTACTAATATGTAAAGTCTATGGCCACTTTCAAAGTTACATGCCCAAATGCCCTAAAGAAGTAATGAGATATGGTCTTATTTCCACTGGGCCGAATTATGAGTCTATGAAGCTATAATAGTCAATTTGTAAAAGCCAATGAGTGCCTTCCCAATAGGTTTACTGAATCCTTATGTTCCCTTCTTTATGGACAATTAACTTGTAGCACGCAACCTACTGTGGAAATAACTGCACTTCTTGGGTTCCTAAAAGGACATACACAGTGATGCTTGCCACCAATTGGGGGCAACACACACTCCATTGTGCTGACACGGTTGTGGTTGGCTATGGGTCTCTTTCCTGTGCAGGTTTTTCCTAAGTAACCAAGAGGGCACTAAAAGTGGAAAATTAAATACTGAATGATTGATCAGATAGTGCTGGCATATACACTCACCGGCCCACTTTATTTAGGTACAACCTGGTCGCATGGCTCGTTAACATTAATTTTCTAATCAGCAACACATGGCGGCAACTCAGTGCATTTAGGCATGTAGACATGGTCAAGACAATCTCCTGCAGTTCAAACCGAGCATCAGTATGGGGAAGAAAGGTGATTGAGTGCCTTTGAACGTGGCATTGGTTGTTGGTGCCAGAAGGGCTGGTCTGAGTATTTCAGAAACTGCTGATCTACTGGGATTTTCACGCACAACCATCTCTAGGGTTTACAGAGAATGGTCCAAAAAAGAAAAAACATCCAGTGAGCGGCAGTTCTGTGGGCGGAAATGCCTTGTTGATGCCAGAGGTCAGAGGAGAATGGGCAGACTGGTTCGAGCTGATAGAAAGGCAACAGTGACTCAAATTGCCACCCGTTACAACCAAGGTAGGCAGAAGAGCATTCTCTGAATGCAAGTACGTCGAACTTTGAGCAGATGGGCTACAGCAGCAGAAAACCACACCGGGGTGCCACTCCCTTTCAGTAAGAACAGAAACTGAAGGCTACAATACAAGCTTTGGACAGTAGAAGATTGGAAAAACGTTGCCTGGTCTGATGAGTCTCGATTTCTGCTGCGACATTCGGATGGTAGGGTCAGAATTTGGCGTCAACAACATGAAAGCATGGATCCATCCTGCCTTGTATCAACGGTTCAAGCTGGTGGTGGTGGTGTCATGGTGTGGGGAATATTTTCTTGGCACTCTTTGGGCCCCTTGGTACCAATTGAGCATCGTTGCAACGCCACAGCCTACCTGAGTATTGTTGCTGACCATGCATCCCTTTATGACCACAATGTACCCAACATCTGATGGCTACTTTCAGCAGGATAATGCGCCATGTCATAAAGACTGGAATCATCTCAGACTGGTTTTCTTGAACATGACAATGAGTTCACTGTACTCAAATGGCCTCCACAGTCACCAGATCTCAATCCAATAGAGCATCTTTGGGATGTGGTGGAACGGGAGATTCGCATCATGGATGTGCAGCCGACAAATCTGCGGCAACTGTGTGATGCCATCATGTCAATATGGACCGAAATCTCTGAGGAATGCCTTCCAGCACCTTGTTGAATCTATGCCACGAAGAATTGAGGCAGTTCTGAAGGCAAAAGGGGGTCCAACCCGTTACTAGCATGGTGTACCTAATAAAGTGGCCGCTGAGTGTATACACTTATACCAATATAGGATGACACGAACCAAATGCTGAGGGTCATGGAAGAATGAGATAATGCAGCAACTGAGTGTATAGTAGATGTATGGTATACAGAAAAATAGCAGATGAATGACAGTGAACTGAAATGGAGCAATTCATGAACTGATTCTATGTAAATTCAACACAGCAATTCATCCTAGACAATACAATAGCACAGTAACAAACAAATCCCAAACACAGCTACACTCTGGTGAACTAGAGATCCCAGAATATACAGAAAACACTCTAATCTAGAACATAATCTGAGTGACAGACTGTAGGAGTAAATGCGCATAAACCCGCTATACTCGACAACCAGTGTGGAGTGAGGCCTAGAAATAGGCCATTAGCAGCTACACCCTAATCAACCAGGCAAAGATATAAATAGGCTCAACAACCATCAGCAACCACACCCTAATCAACCACACAAAGCTAGGCGATAACCAAACCCAGAAGTAGATGCAAGACAGTTGTATAGCAACTGCCAAAATAAAGTAGTAACTAAGAAAATGAAGACCCCTGCTACTTGTAACACATATTACTTTTTGATCACTTTTTATTCTATTTTGGGAGGTAAGATAAACAAAAACAGAAATTATTGCCTGATTTTTTAAATTTTTTCCCCCCTAGAACATTCCCTTTGCAGGATACATAATGTATTAGTTTTATAGTATGGGCTGTCATGGTTCCAGCAATACCATTTTAAAAAAACTTTTTAATTTCATTTTTTTTATATATATATATATTTTTTGACATACAAATTGGAAAAAAAATAACTTTTTTGTATTACTTCTTAAGATTTCTTCTGTACTGGCACTGAGAACCTTATGAGCCTGATCACTATTGCAATAAACTGCAACACTTCTATATTGCAGTGTATTGTGCCTGTCAGTATATTTCTAACAGACATCCTATTATGCCTTGTCTATAGTAGGACCTAATAGAAGTACAAGGATTGCATACTAGGGAGCCTTACATTGTGTTACAATATCTAAGGGTTATACAGCTGGAAATGCAAATATTGCTGATCCCAAGCATTGCACCAGGGTATCAGGTGTATGTTACAGTTGACAACTTCTAAAGAAGGTGGCATCACTTATATGGTTGTTCACATTAATGACAGTTTAGGTTTGCAGCACTTCATTAGACAAGTACACGTCTATCAATTTCAGAAGAATGTTCTTTTACCTGGCAGGAAGCTGACCCAGAAATTTCCCAGCAAAGGCCACTATTTTTACAAGGGTTTGGCTGGCATGGATCAATCTTCTCTTGGCAAAGAGGGCCGGAATAACCAGCGAAACAAATACAAACATACGATGCACCAGAATCCACACAGCGTCCATGTCCATTACATAATGAGTCTGGGTTTATTCCTGTGAGTGGAGGTTAATAAAATGAAACATATTAAAATGTATACTGGTATATATACATGTATACTCTATATATATTTATATTCAGTATATATTTTTACAAAACTCAGGAATGCATTGTTTCATGGATAATGGAGGCACAACTATGACCAAGACAATCTGAGTCTATAAAACTTGGAGGTAACACTAGAAGAATCACTAATGGATGACGATCTGTGTGTAGGTTACAGACTAAATAAAAGCTTCATGCGCCAATCAGCTGCCATAAAGGCTGGAATTAAAGTTATTGTATAAAGGCACAAATTTTAGTCAAGAGTCAAGCCGAATGTTGATCCAATCAGGCAGGAATTTTTTTTCTCTCACCACCTTCCGGGCTGATCTTTATGGAAGTATACAGTAGTGTTACTTCTATGGCAAACGGTAAATAATAGTTTGCATTTGTTACCTTTGGAAGCTGTGGCCTTACAGGTAAGAAGAGAGGTCTCACAGTGACTTCCACCCCATCCGAGACCACAAAAGCAACGGTAGTTGGTTCCTTTCTGAGAGCAGGAGCCTCCATTTTGGCATGGTTTACGAGCACAGAAATCTACTGTGTCCTGGTTACAGAATAAAAGAACAAACAATCATATCAACATTTTCTATGAAAAATTATTATCCAAAAGGGAAGATAATGTTTTGGGGAATTATTGAGCTGAAGACCATGACTTGGGACTATAGCCATAGATTTTTTTTCCATAACAACAGTTCATTTCTTTTTACCATTACTGGTGTACTGTAATACACAGGTCTGGTGAACTTCTCTTGTGGGATTTATGAGGTATCTTTCTTTGCCAATAAACTTAGTCTGGAGAACCTTCTATGGAAAGTGAAAGAAACCAAGGCACTAGGACAAAATTAGAAGTATGTCATGCTTTCTTGCTTTCTTACTTGCTTCCATGTGTGGCACTCCCTCCTGAACTGCCACTATTCTCTGTGGATGTGTCTGTACTCTACTGGCTGTACATAAGACTTCCAAACTTTTAAAGCGGCTGTTAATGACATAAGCTGAGTTTTTTACGGAACACTCCTCCGTTCCCCCAAGCTTCAACAAGAAGATCCTGCAGAGTTGTTCTTCTGATGCGTACTACTCTTTATTTGACCCAACTTGCTTATTCGTAACTCTGTCTACTGCCTGTTCTGACCTCTACTAGTCTACCATAGTAATTGAATTCCGACTACCCTGACTGTTCTGTCTGACTGATTTTAGTCTGAAGCGTTGCTAACATGAAATGGTGTCTACGCCCCAAGAAGTCAGCCATTGCTAACAAAGACCATTTTGGGGTTAGTGACCTGTCCATACCTCCTTGCTGGAGTTATGAGTGGAGAACACACAATCTCTCAAACTACATGCCCCAGAGTAGATCCGTTAGTAATCCAGTGGTCTACACCATCTTTGTTGGCCTTGAGTCACAACAAAGAAAAGGCCATTGCGCGGTATTATTGACATCATCATTTAGAAGCATTGATTCTAGAGCAGAATATGATAATGTGTGACGGCACTGTGGGTCTGTAATCTGTAATCTGTAGTCTGTAAAGAACCATAGGGACTCGTGAATTGCTGTACAGGATCTGTGCAAAGCTTTTTTGCCAAGTGCATGGGGCTCATCAGGCTTAATGTATGATCTAAGAGGTTAGAAGACAGATCCGCTCTATATTATAATGAAGTTCTTCCAGTTATAAAAAAATTAAATAGCCTAATATTGATTTTACTAACCTCACAGTTGTCCCCTGTGTACATCTCAGGACAGGAGCAGATGTAGCCTCCTGGAACATCATGGCAGGTGCCCCCATTCTTACATGGTTCTGGTTTACAAAATGTCACTTGATCCTGACACTGGCTACCTGTGAATTTCTCTGGGCACAGACAGGTGAAGGAGGCAATGCCATCCACACAGGTACCTCCATGAAGACATGAACTAAATGGAAGAAATGAGAAAGTACGTTATGTATAAAAGTATCAATGTAGAGTCACTATTAAATCTGGTTCTCTAAACTTAAACTTAAGCTAGCCACACACAATCAATAGTTGCCAGCCAAGCATTCAAATTTTCTGAATGGGAAGAGGAGAGAAAGTCGTTGCCACCACTGATGGCAGCTTATCTTTCTTCGGAACTAAAGATCGGACATATTAAAATTTATGCCTAATGCATTTTTGTCCAACATAAGCCGAATGAAGGTCAGCTGAACATCACATACACGTTAGATGGCTGGCCTGTCCTGTCAAAATTGACAGCTTTGATCAACCTTAGTCTAATGTGTATGGTGATCTGTAAATTCTATATTACTTTGTATTACCACTCCTCGATTCCCACATCTTTGAGGAATAAGTGAAGGTAAAAGGCTTAGGAAAAGAGGCTCAGTTGGCATGGTCTACAGAGAAATGGAGGAGGTTTCTGAGGCAGCAAACTGCTTTCAAAAGCAACCTAAGCAATGTCCTTTTATTAAAAAAAATCAGCGGCATGAAATCTGAATAAAGGAGCAATTGGATGCATGTAAGGTTGTTTTTCCATATTTTGGGTTTTACTATGGGACACAATGGGACATAGGAAAATGAAAATAACCTTGTAAGGGATGTGCCATAAACTACGTTTCCCTCTAAAGTTTATTTTCATCAATTACTGTAGCTCGTATTCCTCCTTGCATTGTTTTTCTAATTTACCTCATTTGCAGTTTTCTCTTATCTCCCATGCTTGAATCATACTTCCTGGTTTGCCATTTGTTCCTTCATGCCTTAGGGCAGGCATCCCCAAAGTGCGGCCCTCCAGATGTTGCAAAACTACAACTTCCATCATGCCCGGATGGCCTACAGCTATCAGCAGGGCATGGTGGGAGTTGTAGTTTTACAACAGCTGAAGGGCCGCAGTTTGGGGATGCCTGCCTTAGAGTGATGAGATGTGTCCTGACATCAGCAGATTATGTGACACTAATCACATCCCTTGTTCTTACCAATGACGCTTGAGCATCTATAGTGCCATGGAGCAGGGTTACTTTGAAGTTTTTGTCCCTATGCAAAGTTGTCAGTTCCTTACTTTTTCACTTTAAAGGGTTAACTTGCACTTTTTAAAACAGACTAACTGCATTTTATATCTTTTTGTGATATATCCCGTTGATCTGCACTGTATTTGCACAGTGTTGTGGAAAGGGTTAATGAATGCTGAGAGACTTTTGGGACTTTATAGATAAGATGAGAAGCTGGTAAACTTTCCACATTTAAAGAAGAATATGTTTTGGAGGGAAAAGGCATGAATTGTTTACCACCAAAACCAGACAGACTGACCCTTTGCCTGTCTGGTTTAGCTATGTTGTTATGTCTGAGGGCTTGTTTTTATCTAAAAAAAAACTAATTTGTCATTCCCATTAGGTACTTGTAGTAAAACAGGCTGAACTGGATGGACAGATGTCTTTTTTCGGCCTTACAAACTATGTTACTATGTTAGGTATCACTGAAGTTCTAATGCAAGTCTACGAGAGACGAAAGTTGTAACATTGTATTTGTTTGGGTTGTGTTTCTCCACCCCTCCCACTAGAAGGTTTTAGTTCATCTGGAAATTGTATGAGAGGAATCAGATCCCCTAGTTAGGAATCAGTGCTTAGAAGAAGAGACTCTGTCAGACTGCATGTGTGAGCAGAGGAAGATGCTAAGATGGGGATGATGAGCCACCAGCCCTGTAACAAGGAACCAGACAGACTACTGAGCCACAGACTGTAGGCATCCAGGCTTTGGCATTACAAGACTCCAATGCAGGACATAACCTACGTACAGCAACTAAATCTCAAAACTGATTTGGCACTGAGTGAAATGGTAGGCTAATAACTTTAGAATAAGGCAGTTTTGAAAAATGGTCGTATCTGGGGAAAGTGATATTACAGTGATATCTGTTGGGTGGGATACATTTATATTAATAACATAATCCCCTTAAACGCTTCTTTAAAATGTCCACATTGTAACTCTAATTCCTGATGATGACTGAAGGATCTTAATGACTCATCCTTAAGTAACTGGTGGTTCTCTTACCTATTGGTGCAGTCCTGAGTATTGACCTCACAGTTCATTCCCTCGTAGCCTCTAGCACAATCACATTTGTAAGAGTTGGTCAGCTTTTTGCAGGTCCCTCCATTCTGGCAGGGCAAACTTCTACAACTGTCCACAGTCTCTTCACATAGGTTGCCCATGTATCCAGGTGGACAAATGCATTTGAAGGAATCAATCAGACTTGTGCATGTTCCTCCATTCTGGCAACTGTCTATGGGGAAGAAAAGATGGGTTACAAAATTAGTAAACAGTAAATTGAAGCAGGCATTCCCAGCTAGTCTCTCATGCTGGTACTTGCCAGGCCTTAAAGGGGTTGTGTGAGTGTTTTATACTGATGACCCATACTCAGGACCAGTGACATTACATTCATTGGTTGCATGGTCTATTTGAAGTTCATTCTCATTCAAGTGAATGGGGCTGAGATGCAATACCAAGCACAGCCACTATACAATAGACAGTGCTGTGCTTTTTAAGCTGTGAGGAGGCTGCAGCGTTCACCGGAGTCCAATGATTAACTATCCTGAGGGTAGGTCATCATCATTAAACACTTGGACAATCCCTTTAAAATGCTGTTCAATCACAGAGGAGGGCGTCACAGCCAGGGAGAAAAAAAAAGCTCACCTTCTCCCTGGTTGTGAGGCTCTCGACTGCGATTGGACATCTCACAGCCAGGAAGAAGGAGACGCCCATTGAGAAACATGGCCGTCTCCCTGTACCGATGGTATGAATTACATACCAGGTGGGAAAAGTAAAAGGAGGGCACTGCGGGCAAATGAAGAGTCGCACAGAGAAACTAGTAAGTGATCTTACATCCCTTCACTATGCCCTACACAACCCACTAGTTATTTGATAATGTCTGGACCCATGAAAGGTCCTCTTTAAAGCCTGGCAAGTACCAGCATGGGAGACGGACTGAAGATCCCTCGCTCTGTACAAGTAGCAAATGGAACACAGTAATTGAGACATGCTTAAAAATACCGTAATAAAAACTGTAGGAAAAAATATACATATGTAGTGTAGATGACTAAATACGGACAAAGTCAAGGAATATAAACACCAGATCATGTCTTATAGGGAGTGGTGTAGCTAGTGGGGGACTACCAGAACCAACAGGCTTTTGTCTCGACTATGGTATTTTAAGGGGTTTTCCTGTACTTAGATACTGATGACATATCCTCAGGATAGGTCACCAATATTAGATTGAAAACACTTCTTTATTTCATACGTTAAAAGTACACATTTGACATCCAGGGACATTGACACGTTTTGAGCCTTGAAGAAGGGCTCTTAACCATAACCTCAAAACATGCCAATGTCCTGGGATGTACAGTATGTACTTTTAATGTATGAAATAAAAAGGTTTGTTTTTAATCTTCGAGGACTTCAGTGCTGAATTGCTGAGTTATGGTTTGGATCCATGCTGCCACTTAGAAGAATTGCCTACAACTTGATAAGCATGGAGGTTCCTTTACAACAGTACTGTATACTATATTACATCACCTGTTACACAGTGGTCAAGCTTTGTCTCACACTGTAGTCCTGTGTAGCCCGGGGAACAGACACAACTGTAATTCCCAGGACTATTGACACAATTTTCTGCATTCTTACAGGGATTTTCCACACATTCATCTACATCGACTTCACAAAACGATCCTGCAAAAAGGAGACAAAACATAAACCCAGTGGTTAACCATCAATGTAATTTGCTCCAAAACAGTATTTTCAACACTGGAATTCAGGTCAGTGAGCAATGGCCCCAGGGCTACAAACCAACCACTAAGCCACCATGATGGAACGTAGATGAAAAAAAATCTTATTCAAAAAGGACACATGTAACGTAACAGACAGTCGATGTGGACCCACTGTGCCAACTAACCAGTTTGATTTTGGGCTAAACCTAAGGACAATGTCCTGTTTGTTCACTGGTATTTACATTCCTATACAGGAATCTGGACTTTGTTGCAGGGAAACAACCTAGAGTAGTCCTGGTGTAGCTGGCTGCTGACCTATGGGGATCAAGGTCACCAGTGTGAAGCACCAAAGAATCAGTCCAAAGTCAAGGCAAGCTGAGTATATGCATAATCCAGACAGGTTCGGGGCAGGTGGCAAGGAGCAAAATGAGACACAGGCCAAAGTCAGGACAGAAGACAAGATAGAGCAGAATCGGTAGTCAGGCTAGGTGTTGTACAAGGATAGTCAGACAAGAGATCACACTAGACACTACAAAAACTCAAGGCTCAGGCAAGGAGGTGGGACAACCAGCCTTGCTAAATAGGAAGGCTGTTCAGCAGCTGGACAGAGAGCAAGATAACAGGTTTAACTCTAGAAGTGCTGTAGAGAAGTTCACTGAGAACTAGTGCCAATACACACAGGGTGAGTGGAGCAACACCCGAACAGTAAAGCAGGACAGTGATGGACACAGGCCACCAGTGTGACATGCAAGAGAGCCTTCAAAGGCTAAAAAAAAGTAAGAGATTCTCCAAAGCCTACAGAAAGAGATAACAAATGTATTGGTGAGGCTGAATATTGCTACCCACTAGACTGGTGATATAACTTCAAGAATAAAACTGTGACAAAAGCAACATGAGATTAAATATCAGCATATGAAACGAAGAAAGGCTCTGTAACTTGACTTACCCCCCCACCCTGTAGGACAGAGGCAGGAATGGACTGTCAGGTTGGGGTGCTCGTAGCAGATTCCTCCATGTTGACAGCTGTCTGGATTACAAAGCGATATGGCCGTCTCACAGTATATCCCTAAGAGATAAAATAAGCTCAGCTATTGTATATCTGTACATGACATGCAAAAATACTTTGAAACTTATAAGTTTTCTAACGTCTACATTTCTGAAGAAATTATAGATATTTATATTGGGTCACATTAATGTCCGGTGATTCAGTAACCAACCGGTTCCCAACCTTTATACAATACAATTTGGCTGGAATGTCTGTCTTGTATATTCTGTAAATCTTCTGGATGCCTCCAGTGTCTGCCAGTGAGTAATCCTAGAGCAGCAATTGTTGAAACACCATAAGCTTATCTGCAGAAAATAAAGATATGGACTGCACATTCAAATGTCATGCCTCAATCTATTGCTCATCAGTATAATTTATAAACCTCACCTTTGAGTCACTCTGTATACGTTTCCACCAAAAGGCATAGGCTCACTTACCACATCAAGGTGGCCTCTTACTTGTGGGTCTCTATTCTAAACTGGCACAGCTCCACAGCGAGATCTAGCAGCACCTCTGCTATCAGACTAATCCCCCTTGGCACTGGGCCCCACATATACAGCGTCAACATCATCAGCCACCAAGCAGCACTGCCCCATGTGAACACATCTCAAAAGCTCACCTCTCAATGTGGCCTCAGAAGCCAGACTGAGACATAGTAGCAAGGGTGCTGTTGGGCTGCTGGTTCTTGCCTCCTGCTGTGTTGCAGCAGCGGTGGTCGACATGGGGCACAGAACCAAATTAGATTTGGGACCCAGTTGAAAAAGAGGCCACCTTGGTGAGTGGGCCTATGCATTTTGATCAAAGTGCTGAGAAGCAATAGATCAATCCATAGTATGTGGCTGTGCATCCATATTTTTTTTCTATGGAATGGCTTAAAAAACATATACAGTGCCTTGCGAAAGTATTCGGCCCCCTGGAACTTTTCGACCTTTTGCCACATTTCAGGCTTCAAACAAAAAGATATAACATTTTACATTTTTAGTGAAGAATCAACAACAAGTGGGTCACAATTGTGAAGTGCAGTTTTCAGCTCTTTCCACATATTCTCAATTGGATTCAGGTCTGGACTGTGACTTGGCCATTCTAAGACCTGGATACGTTTATTTTTGAACCATTCCATTGTAGATTTTGCTTTATGTTTGGGATCATTGTCTTGTTGGAAGATAAATCTCCGTCCTAGTCTCAGGTCTTTTGCAGACTCCAACAGGTTTTCATCCAGAATGGTCCTGTATTTGGCTCCATCCATCTTCCCATCAATTTTAACCATCTTCCCTGTCCCTGCTGATGAAAAGCAGGCCCAAACCATGATGCTGCCACCACCATGTCTGACAGTGGGGATGGTGTGTTCAGGGTGATGAGCTGTGTTGCTTTTACTCCAAACATATCGTTTTGCATTGTTTCCAAAAAGTTTGATTTTGGTTTCATCTGACCAGAGCCCCTTCTTCCACATGTTTGGTGTCTCCCAGGGGCTTGTGGCAAACTGTAAACCAGACTTTTTATGGATATCTTTGAGAAATGACTTCCCTCTTGCCACTCTTCCATAAAGGGCAGATTTGTGAAGTGTTGGACTGATTGTTGTCCTATGGACAGACTCTCCCACCTCAGCTGTAGATCTCTGCAGTTCATACAGAGTGATCATGGGCCTCTTGGCTGCATCTCTAATCAGTCTTCTCCATGTTTGAGATGAAAGTTCAGAGGGACGGCCGGGTCTTGGTAGATTTGCAGTGGTCTGATACTCCTTCCATTTCAATATGACGCTTGCACAGTGCTCCTTGGGATGTTTAAAGCTTGGGAAATCTTTTGGTATCCAAATCCGGCTTTAAACTTCTCCACAACAGTATCAGGGACCTGCCTGGTGTGTTCGTTGGTCTTCATGATGCAGAACCCTGAGACTATCACAGAGCAGGTGCATTTATACAGAGACTTGATTACACACAGGTGGATTCTATTTCTCTTCATCAGTCATTTAGGACAACATTGATCAGAGATCAGAGATCAACTTCTGGAGTCAGTTTTCTGAACTGAAAGTAAATGGGCCGAATAATTTTGCACGCCCAACTTTTCAGTTTTATTATTACAAAAAAAGTTTAAATGATCCAATAAATTTCGTTCCACTTCACAATTGTGACCCACTTGTTGATTATTCACCAAAAATGTAAAATGTTAATCTTTTTGTTTGAAGCCTGAAATGTGGCAAAAGGTTGAAAAGTTTCAGGGGGCCGAATACTTTCGCAAGGCACTGTACTTCTGGCATATGTTTTATTTTCAATGGATGAATCTGGATAGAAGCTTTTATTGGACTATGGTATTCTATCCAGCATAAAAAAAATCATCATATACTGCCCGTAAAGAGGCCAAATGGAAACTTTTTGACCTTTTTCAGGTCAGTGGGAAACTATCAGGTCAAGAGATACTCTCGATCAGGGATCAGCAACCTCCGGCACCCAAGCTGTTCAGAAACTACAACTCCCACAATACTCCAGTCACTTCTATGGGAGTTAGAAGAACAGTTCAGCATGTTTGCACGCTGGGAGTTGTAGTTTCAGAGCAACTGGAGTGCCTGCTCTAGACAATGCTTCTGGCTGATGGCTTAGGCCCACATAACATCCTCAAAAAGTCATCATCCATTATTTCTCAGGGCTATGTGGTGATAACATATTTGTGTTTAAGATTGAGGAGCACGTCACATAAGTATCCATGTGATCAATAAAAAGGATTGGTCTCCATTCAAATAAGTAAAACAAATCCATATATACCAAAAATGTCCTGAGACTGACCTCTTGGCCGTGCGGTTCCTCCCTAATTCTAATGTATAAAATGACATAGTAAACAAATAAAGGTGCAGTCTAAGTATAATATTAATTAATACTCCATGTATAATGGTATCACCTGAAATTGTGCTTTGCCATACATACATAAATCCTAATTTGTGAATATTTTTGGAAATATTTTTGAATGTTGCATGCGTGTACTAGGATTACTACCTGTATATCCAGCAGCACAGCTGCAGTTAAACCCATCTTGGTGTGGTTGACAGGTTCCCCCGTTCACACACTTATTGGTTGCACACTCATTGATGGGGGAATCACAGGTAGGTCCTGTCCACCCATCGTCACAGTCACACCGAGAGCTGCAAAGGAGAGTGAAAGACATATGTCATCATGAATGGTGGAAGGACTTGATTGGTTTGTCTTTCAGATAGATCTTTTGCAAATGTGAACATGAGGTTCAGTCTATAGAAACCAAAAAGATTTTGGAATTGGGCAGATAATTAGGTAAATAAGTACAGTATAAAATGCTTAGTATTTCATATATGAGATTCCATATAGATGGATTCTAAATCCACACCCAAGGGGTGTTGATTCCTCAGAAAATTATCCCAAATATGGCTCAACTTCTCCAGATTGTTTGAACAGGTCCAGTCTGACAATCTATTACGCAATACCATGGTTTGAAAGGGTTGTCCAACCAGTAAAATGTTTTTAAAAAATGGGTCGAGATGGCTTAAAAAAAATAAAAGTCGTCATATGCACCTCACCGAACCCCCCGCGCTTCTGATGCTTCCAAGGGCCCCTGGCAATCTCTACTTCATGGTTCCTCTTGACATGGAAATGTGACAACTTGGCCATTCACTGGTCAAATCAGTCACCAACCTTGCCCAGTGATTGGCTAACTGATCATATTTTCGAATGGAAAAGGACCAGGAAGTAGAGCCTGGCGAAGGAGAAGGGGCGGTGGAAGATCGGTGGGTGTGACTGCTTTAATAATGTTAATGTATTGACTAAATAACAAACCTATTGTCCTGACAGTTCCCATGGACACAAGTATCATTGCTACAGCTTATATTCTGAAGGGTGCAGAGAGGAAGGACTGTCCCCGGTGGGCAGGTACACAGGAAGTCACCATCTACATTTTCGCAAGTTCCTTCATTTTGGCAAGGATTGTTAGTACATTTATCAATGTCGACATCACACAGGGGTCCTGAAAGAGAAAAGGTTCAGAAGTTTTATACTGCACCAACGTTTGCTCTTTGGATCAGAGAGATCTATTCTATTGTCTCTTGTAGTTTTAGTAATAAATACAAATGGATTCCAGCAGAAGAGATAAGGGGAACACTGCCTAAGGCCTCCATTCCCGCCGTTCCATAGACATCAGGGTCTAATGACTACTATTTAATGAGTTTGTGTAGTGAATCTCTACCTTCTGCCGTGTCATTTATTGGTCCAAGGTTCTGTTCTGATTCATTTTTAATATACTGCATCTTTATAAGGCTAGTTTCACACTTCTGGCATACAACACTACACACACGGGTCTTTGGCAAAATCTGGGTGGCAGCTGAATCCTCACTGAACTCCATTATAGTCAATGGGGTGGCACACATTCTGGAAACATCCGGTAATGCTGGATCCAGATAACTCCGGCAGACTATCCTCTGCCGGAACGATGCCGGAAGTAGGAAACTAGCCTAACTGAGCAAAAGTCCGTTTTTCTAATACAGATCTCCAAAAACCTCGCATAGATAAGAGTTTAAAGAGGACCTGTCACCCCTCTTGACACGCCTGTTCCAGTATATACTACCCCATGCAATAACATTTCTGGAGGATCTTTACTGATAACTCTATCGTCTGCTGTTCCTCTGTTATTTCTACTAGAAATTTATGAATAAATTGACAACTGGACGTACCCATTTACCTTTCCAAAGGAATGTGACCAGAAACACTGTAACACTGGCAGCACTGATTGTACAGTGTCAGCAGCAGCGGACTGGGAACTTAAAGTGGCCCTGGAAAAAATACTAAAGGTGGCCCCATTTTGTAGTCGGGTCCAAATTGATGGAAGGCAGAGCCAGCAATACCATATTGTGGCACATTATACCGCCCCAACAGAGCCAAATACCACAGTCTATCATCAAATACTGCCAGCAGCACAAAACACATCCCCAAAAACATCCACCAACCGATCGTGAGGAGGACTCAGGGTGGCCCCCTGGGCATCAGCCCACCGGAAAATTTCCCTGTAAGGTCTATGGCCAATCCACCCCTGAGTGTCAGAGAGTGTAGGGACACCCCTAACTGGTAACACCCACCCAATTTAGTCAAAATTTTGTAGGAGGAATAGCATTAGAACACCACATAAAAGAATTTACCAGTACAGACATGTCAGAAGAGACAGGTCCAGGTAACTCGCTGGCTGCCTGTAGTCACCACTAGGGGGCAGTGAAGTGTTTTAATGCATAAACAGCATGTTCCTATGATCCCCCTGGTGGCTATTCACTTCTAGTGTATACGTTTTAAAGGGAACCTGTCATCACCTTTATGCTACCCATACTAACGGCAGAATAAAGTAGAGACAGGTGAGTTGATTTCAGCGGTCTGTCATTTATAAGTTAAAAGTAAGTAGTTACCGAGAACCAACATCACAAACATTGCACACTGGGCCGGGAAAAGAGTCAAATCTTCATGAGAAGAGTCATGGTTATTCATGAATTCCTGCTCTCCCCGCCCATCTGCTGATGATTGACAGTTTTCTACCTAGTTTTCTCCCTTTCTCTCTAGGAGAGAACTGCCAATGATCATCAGATGGGCGGGGGGAGCAGGAGATTATGAATAACCATGACTCTTCTCATTTAGATTTGACTATTTTCCAGGCCTGAGCTGCAATGATTATGATGCTGTTTCTTGGCAACCACTTACTTTTAGCTCATGAGTGACACACCGCTGAAATCAGCATTTCTGTCACTATTTTATACTGCCCTCAGTGAGGGCAGCATAAAGTTGATGACAGGTTCCCTTTAAGGAGTAATAGTTTTTAATAGTAGTCTTTACTACAAGACAATTGGAGAAATTTATCATGAGGGGAATATTAGAAGTCAGTCTTGCTTGTGTCTGTGTACTTTATTCCACATTTATCAAATGTCTCATATTGTTTGATAAATTTGTCTCATCCTTAAACCTAATTCTTTTGTCTAGAAAAGCTCCTCCAGTTTACCTCCTTCACCCTCCTACTGGATAGCAATTTTTTTTTTTTTTTAAATAAATCTGGACTAAAATTCATTAACCTAGGTAACCACGCCCACTTTCCCACCCACATTGCAAAACTGGAGTGGGTGGTATAAAAATGCAAAAAGTCACCAAATTTTTGTGAAAGTAAAGCCCTATTTTGCAACTTTTTGAAGAGTGTAGTTGAAATAAATCTGCCAAAAATTACTTTATCTTTTTATGTTTCAAGTCACCTGAGAAACCCGGATCACACTGACATTGGAAATCATTCACAAGGTCGATGCAGTGTCCTTGTACACATGGGTTACTAGCACATTCATTAATATTTGCATCACAGGTGGGACCTTCAAAAGGAGAAAAGAGGGAAAAAGCACGTAATAATACAAATCTACCGTAACTACATCGGGACAAAGCAAAAGAAGCATAATAAACTAAAGGAGTATTAGAGGAGTGCAACGTGTTACCTGTCATCCCCGGCTCACATAAACATTCATAACCATTTTGCCGGTCCAGGCACTTGGCACCATTGTGGCATGGCTGGCTTAGGCACTCGTCAATGTCCTGTTCACACCATAGTCCGGTGTATCCTTCATAACATTCACACGTAAAGAAACCAGGGTGGTCTACACAGAGACCAAAGTGACAAGGAGAGCTGGCGCATTCCTTCACATCTGACTCACAATATCTGCCCTCGAAACCTGAGGAGCAGGAAATCAATGGATGATGGGACAGTGACTTTAAAAGAAATGCATGGTACAAAGCAAGAAGATAAGAAAAAATACAAGAGAGGACAAAGAGTCAGATAAAATGTAGTCTGGATCCATAGGGAATAATGGGCACAGGCCCTTTATAGTTACCAGAGCTACAGTACACCTGAGCTGGCAGAAGACATTGGCATGAGCAGCATTTATCTTTTGGGGATTGGTAATGACACTGACCATGGACATAAAGGCACTGCCTCAATGGCTGAATGGCCAATCTAATATGAAATGAACACTGAGGGTTATAGTTAATCTAACAATGAATGTCTATAACTGATGGAGAACATCTGACATTAAAGGACCCATGTCTTACTACGTTTTACACCTTCTTGGTCTCCATCTCTTCATGGTTCATGTGGGTTATGTAAGCTTTAGCGTAGCTAAGATAGGTTCTAAGGGTAAGTGTCGCCATTGATTTTCAGGTAGGTCGGGATCAGGTAGTCACAATGCCATCTTACCTGAAGGACACGAACAGAGGACGTCATGAAGCATATCTGTGCAGTTCCCTCCATTTTGACAAGGAGAACTTGAACATTCATCTATCTCTACTTCGCAAACATTTCCCGTATATCCTGGAGATGGACAGACAGCACAAAAATATATATTTTTTGCATTGATCACATTTCCAATATTGGGTGTTTCTACTTTTTTTTTTACATGCTCTGAGAAGTCTTACCTGGTGAACATACACAGGCAAAATGTCCTAGGAGGTCAATGCAGGTGCCTTCATTGTAGCATGGATTTGGTTGGCACTCGTCCCTTTTTGATTCACAGCGGGCACCGGTGTACCCAAGTGGACAACGACACAAGAAGGAGCCATCAGTGTTAACACATTCTCCACCATGTTCACAGGGAGAGGGGCCTGAGGAGATGTTCACTTTATAAATGTATACAGGGCAGGAACAGAATGATGGAGACCGAGAAGAGCAGAATAATTTTTAGAGGAAAGAGAAGACAGATGGAGGAATCAATCAGGTTGATGTTTTGGCGGATTTGGACTATGAAGAACAAAAGAAAGAAAATGTTCTTCTCACCTAGCTGACATTCATTCAGGTCCTCATAACATGTGGGTCCAGTGTAACCTGCCTGGCAGCGACAGAATACCCTGTGAGACGAGGGGTGAGTGTCACATGTGGCATTTGGGTGACATTGATTCTTTAGACAACCGTCCTCCATGTGGCATAAAAGACCTGGAAAAATGGGAAATGGTCAGGAACACAATCAGCTGAGATCCTTGTATGTAGATGGATATGTGTCACGACCAGGCACAAATTTTATAGGCATCTAGTACAACATATCTAAAGCAGCCCATTGATATAAGATAAATGTCGGCAGAAATTACTGTCTTTGACCATTTTGATCGACATGTGATGGTCATTCATGATGGTCAAACTGTTGTCTGCAAAAAATGTTATCTCTTAAGTTGGATATTTTTGCCTGTTGTTGGGTTGCCACTTTGCACAGATGTAACCTCAGTACATAAAAGTCTGGGTTTGGTAATCCTGAGGTTTGGGTTATGTTTATATCACCCATCACTTAGACTTAGATGAAATACTATTCATTTGATTGAGGTGCTTCTTGCTTTAGGCCTCATGGCCGTATCATTGGTCTCTACAAAAAGTACATGTTGTGCCTATGGTTCTGCAGTCCAAAAAAATTCAACTGTATACCGGATATATGTGCAATTTATCCTTGTGTATGCACATATCCATATCATCTGGTCAGTCATTCTCAAAAACTCACCAATCCTCCCTGGTGGGCACTGGCAGGTATATGTCCCCACCTGGTCAATGCATGTAGACCCTTCTGCACATGTGGCCGTGGCACAGTCATCTATGTTGTGTTCACAGTTGTCGCCATCCCAGCCATTGACGCACACGCATTTGTACTGACCAGGCATGTTCTGGCAGGTTCCTCCATTCTTACATATGCCTGGAGACTGGCACTCATCAACGTCTCGGGAACACAAGGCTCCTGTTACACAGAAAGGCAAGTTGTAATACAAAGACAGTGGCTTAGGTTTGTTATGACTTATGGTCCTTTTACATGGTCCAACAATCTGTCCAGTTATCGGGGATGAATGTTTATTGTTCCCGATAACTGGCCTGTGTAAGAGGTGCTAACGATCATCTGATGAACAAGCAAAAGCTCCTTCATTGGGTGATTGTGTCTTTCGGCAAAATCATTGTTTCTGGGCAGCAGATTAACTAGAAAAGACGCTCGGAAACAATGGATCTCTTTGGGGACAAGTGATCGCTGTAGCATTTGATCTTCTCCACATAGAGGAGATGATTGCTACATATAAATGCAGCACTCATCTCAAGCAATTATTGGGAATGTTTTGCTCCTTTTGACCTTATGATAGGGTAGATGTGTAAACATTGTCAGCATTATCACAGTGGCAAAGGTTGTAAGATAAATCTCATGGATGCCTGTCTAAATGTTTACGACATCTTTAGTTGTCTTGCTTTTGTTCAGAATTCTAGGCCACAAATTTCAAGTCAGATTCTACTCCACACCACCTAGTCACAATTTCTTGTCAAGAGTCGTGAAAAACCACTAGATGCAACTTTAGCATCACAATTCTAGACAAAAAGATGGCAAAAAAGTAAATAGTAAATCAGGGCCAATGAATCTAAAACCATAAAACTGAATCTATATGTTTGAGTACAGAAATTGCTAAGTAAAAATAACTGTTTAAAGAGGCAATGGTGCTCCGGTGATCGCTGCCGTCTCCTTGCAGCTAACCAAGCACAGCACCATCCATTTGATTACGGCTGTGCTTAGTATTGCAGCTCAGCCCCGTTTACTTTAATGGGACTAAGCTGCACCTAGGTTTTGTGATCGATAAACATGATGTCACTGACCTAGGATTCGCTAGGGTACACAAAGTCTAACCCCCCACCAATCAGAAGCTGATGACCTCTCCTGAGAAGAGGTTCAATATCAAACACTAAGACAACCCCTTTAAGCTAGCCATAGGTGTCAGATGATAGCTCATTCGGCTGACAGCCATTGTTCCCAATTCCCTCTACACATGTTTGCTCGGCTCAGCCCAATGTGCATGTGTTTTCAAGCTAGAAACCTCTAGTGGTGGCTTATCTCTCCTGAGAGCAAGAGGATCAGGCATTGAAATTCACACACCCAATCATTATTTTCTCTAACATCATCTATCAGAGCTGAATTGGCACTACACCATGCACGTAAGATAGACAGACCTCCAAAAATTGGCAGGCTTGACTTCCTTTATTCTTAGGAAGCGGCCTTTAGTTGCAACTACACACCTTTGGCGGTGACTTATCTCCCCTGAGCACAAAAGGATCAGGCAGTTGAAACTGAACATAACTGACCATTCTTTCCACCATCTGCCATCAACAAAAGTTCACGAAACCAACATATGGTCGGCCGGTCCACCAAGATTGGCAGGTTCTGTCAACCTAATTTATATGGCCACCTTTATCCCTATTTTCCACAGCGGCCAATGTGGACATGACCAATTTACTTCAAATATTAAATTCAAATGTTGAACACTTGGATCGTAATTATTTTAAGCACTCTTTGATGTCAAAATACATCTATTTTCTCTGGTCCAGGCAGCAGTAATTATACATGAGACCAGATTAAAGGGGTTTTCCAGGAGTTAACTACTAATGACCTATTCTCATGATAGGTCATCAGTATCTGATCAGTGGGGGTCCGACACCTGGGACCTCTGCCGATCAGCTGTTTGAGAAGATACCGGTGCTCCTGTGAGTGCAGAGGCCTTCTCTCAGCTCATAAGTTGAGAGAAGGCCTCGGACCTCCACCGATCAGAAACTGATGACCTATCCTGAGGATAGGACATCAGTAGTTAACTCCCAGAAAACCCCTTTAATGGAATATAGTCATATGCTGGATAAGAGTATTGGGAAGGTAGCATGGCATGAGAATACAAGCAACACAAGCGAGATGGCAGGATCAGATATGAAGCATTTAAGGGTTGTGACTTTACCTTCCCATCCAAGTGGACATTTACAAGTATATTTTTCAAGTCCATCCACGCAGGTGCCTCCATTCTGACATTTGTGGTTGATACAATCATCAATGTTCTCCTCACATTGAGAACCTGTATACCCTGATATAATATAGAGAACTATTCGTTAACTAGCAAAAAAAAACACAAGCAAACCCAATGCCTAATGGGCCAAGAGTGTTGCAGATGAGAACGTTTCACGAATGATCTAACATTATACAGATGGAAGTTACACACTCACCTGGAGGGCATGCACACTGGTACAAGTTAGGGTCTGTTTGATGGCACGTTCCAGAATTAAAGCAGCTTTGTGAGGAGCACTTTCCTCGTCTCATTTCACAATTGATGCCGTCATACATGGCTGGGCACTCACATCTGAAGCTCCCTATATAGTTCACACATTTCCCACCATTTCTGCAGGTACCAGCTTCTTGGCATTCATCAACGTCCTTCTCGCAAGCCTCCCCATCAAAGCCAAGCTGGCACTGGCACTCAAACCCCGGTGGCTTGTTGACACACTTGCCATTGTTCATGCAGCGATTGGTCGTACAATGGTCTAAGTCACTGCAAGTCTTTCCTATGAGGAATTATAGATTTTAAATACTCATCCAAACAAACATTTTAAGAAAGAACGTTGAACACCGAGTTCCATAGTCCCAGTGTGGAGACCCCCATCAATCTCTGGGACAAAGGGCAGAAGTGTTCGGCTAAAGTTCATGTTTGAATTGAAGATCCTGACAAATCAGGACAAATGAGAAAAGTTTGATCCATCCAGAGGCGTAGTTATAGGGGGTGCAGAGGTAGTAGTCGCTACTGGGCCCAGGAGCCTGAGGGGGCCCAAAGACCCCTGTGCCACATAAGAAGCTACATCTCTAGCTGGAGGGAAGGGATTAGGTTAAGAATTTGGCATGGGGAGGGGGTGCCATTTCAATTTTTGCTTCAGGCAGCATGAAGGCTATGTGCTTCCCTGCCCCTGGCCACAAAGTACTGAGGGAAGGGGGGCCCAAGCTGAACTCTTCCACCAGGGCCCATGAGCCTTTAGGTATGCCCCTGGAGCCATCCATTTTATTGTTACCATTTAAAACTTTATGGCCTCTGTATGTTTAGTTCTAAAGCAAAACTAGTAAAGGGATAAATATATGAAAATAGTCATAGGTTAGATTTTAAATTATATTCGATCAGTTAGATTTTAAATATTGATCTGATTTCTACATTATCTGGGTTAATAGGAGTAAACAATATCCTAAACTTTACTCATATCATATCTTATCTTACCCATTCTATCTATAGATTTACCCAATTTACACATTTTGGGGTGAAATGGAAAGCTTCTACAGCAGGGGTGCCCCTTTTAGTGTTGGCTATGAGTTTTTTTTATTTGTGAGTTTGATTCCTAAATGCAAAATTAAGTAACTTTCTAAATAGCCTTCATTAACCCCTTCCCGGCATCTGCCATACATGTATGGTAGATATCAGGTCTTTAAAGATGGTGCCTGCTCAGGAGCTACTCACATAAGTATTTATCTCGTACAGTAAACAGCTTTATGGGGGACAAAAAAAATCGAAATGGTCAATTCACCTTTTTTTTTTGGTTCACATCATAAAAAGATTGATAAAAAAGTGATAAAAAGTCATACAAATCCCACAATGGAACCAAGGAAAAATACAGACTGGCCTGCCAAGAATAAGCTTTCATACACACCAACTTCTTTTTTTTTACATTTTTATTTTTTTAAGTATTAAAACAGAAGAATTCCCAATTCCATCATATTCAGAATTTTGTTCCAGCTTCCAACTATTTCATATGCCATATTAAACGGTGCCATTAAAAAGTGCATACAACTTATCCAGCAACAAACAAACCCTCTGTGAACAGAAAAATAAAAAAGTTATGGCTGGGAGTTAAAAAATGAAAGCGAAAGTGAGCCCTAAGTCCTTCACCTATTTGAATCTGACATAAATCTGTGAGAACTCTGCTCCGGTCTCTGATAGCTCTCACTATTGTGCTTTCCTTCAGAGTATTAGAGATAGCACACGGGGAAAAAGTTGTATACAGCTGACCAGAGAGTGGAGAGGGGGGAAAGCATCCAAGCAGGGCAGCTCATACATACTGTAGATAGGGAGGAAAGCTCAGACAAGGCAATTTGCTGGGGGAAACAGCAGCATCCTGGACACACAGATCCATCTTGTATTGCTTAGAAAGACAAATTTCTGTAGAAAAGGTCTAGGAGCATCTTTCAAACTGAATATCAGGGGGTTTAAAAAATTATTGAAGGAATGCAACTAACAAAGTAACCACTAACATACTACAGTATGTAAAAATGATTTTTTTTTCCATGTGGCTTTTTCAAGGTGAATATAGCCTTTAAGGGATGATGATGAGGACTGAAATTTAAATTCTTAAAACTATTGTATCATTACTGGAACACAAAACAATGTCATTTCCACATAAAGCAGTAATGCACAAGAATAACCTTACTATATGGATTGTACATTTACAGGAAAACTGGGGGTGGTCTGTTTTGCATTGAATGGAGAAATTATGAATAGACTTCTCTTTAATAAGGGAAAACGGAAATTCTGCTCCACAGATCATCTGGTCAGTAGGATGTCTTTTATATAGGATGTGACAGACCAGCGTTCAAAGGTCAACATGAAAAATTCAGTTTGGAGAGTCGATGGCGTAAAAAAAGTCACAAACCTCTCTACTTTTTAGGTGCCATTAGAGAAAAACTTTGTTCCAAGTGGAGATTTTTCCTTCCTTCCCATTTACAGAAAAGGGGGTGTGGAAAAACAGAAGGGGGCAGGGCGAATGGACTGCCAGAGAAGAACATTCTTTGACAGTGCAGTTGATATTTCTGATACCCCCTCAATTCAGTGAATATTACTATTTCTTGATGATGATGTCCTGTGGTGAAAAGGAAGCTTACCTGTCCATCCAGGCCCACATGTGCAGCGATACTCTGTGGCAGACAGACGTGAGCAAGTACCTCCATTCTGGCAGATAAATGGGGAACAAGGTGGCCCAGCAATCTGACAGTGGTCACCCAAGAACCCATCAGGACACCTGTAACAAAGCAAACTTTATTCACCGTGACCTTCCATTATAGGGGACTGCAAAAAGTTAATTATGCTTGATGGATGTTGTGTACTTTTAGGCTACACAGTCCATTGACAACAATATGGGATACCTTGTGTGTTCTGACACCTATTATAGCCACGGGAACTTTTTTAAGCAATTTGTGCTACAGTAGTTCTTCTAGACCAGATAAGCGAGGCTTCACTCAACAGATTGATCAGTGAGACCTGGGCACCCATGATCCTATCACTGGTTGCCCTACTTTGGGTGATGTTTGGTAGATACTAACCACTGTACACTGGGAACACCCTACAAGACCAGCCATTTTGAAAATGTTCTGACCAATCATCTCGCCATCAGAATTTGAGAGCTGCCTGTTCACTTAATGCCTATCCCACCACTGACCAGTACAGTTTTCTTGAGGTAATCAATGTTACTCACTTCTCCTGTCAGTGTATTTAAGGCTGATTGCCGTTGTCAATGCAATTTAGGACAAGTCCCAAATTAGGAGACTTCATTCTGTTGTATTCATGTAAATTAGGAGGCTTCATTCTGTTGTATTCATGTAAATGCTCCTCATTGCCCATTTGGTGAGTGGAACACACCCCGTAACATCATGGGACCTGTTCTTTCTACCAAACTAAAACCTAACAAGCCCTCAGCACGCATACGTGGAGCATTGCCAGTGCCCAACCAAACCACTCTTCACTCTACTTCCACAAGTACAAGACTTGAGTGGCCATGAAGGCTCAAGTGGGAAGAAGGTAATATTTTGTAATTGTAAGGAAAAGGAGGTAGTTCTGAACCCGCCATTTTCATCTAGATGGTGAGGAGCCCTGTAAGTAATCTTCGGACATATGTTGTGTCGCCCAACATCACACTCAACAGAGTCCCTGCTACCTACTGAACGTCCTTCCATCCAGACATAGGGTGTACATGAGGACCAGAAATTCCCGTTGGCACAGGGTGATGTTTTGTACCACTAAGGAAATGGTGGTGGTTCTGAACCCACCACTTTCAACCAGATGGTGAGGAACATTTTAGGGTAGCCTACTTCCACATCTTATGTCCCCCAACCTCCCCCTCAACAGAGTCACTGCCACCTAGTGTATGCCCCTCCAACCAGACATATGGTGTATATGGACACCAGAAACTCCTGATGGTGTCCGGATTGAAACACATATCTCTACGCTATGCAGGTAGGACATCTAAAATACAGGCAGCATAATATTATAGGATCCAGTTACCTGCAGTATTGGGTTCCATTCTGTAGTGTTATGAACGATCCTCCATTAAGGCAAGGTTCTTGGACATTTTTGTGCTGTGAAGCTGAAATATAGGAGACGAGTGTATGGATCATTCAAAGAAGAAAAAGACCAAAAATATTTCTTCAAAGGGGAATTTAATTTTTTTTTTAAATACAGATTTAAAAAAGGACATGTCTACTCTCCTGGCATGCCTGGTTTAGTAAGTAATTGTATTTCCTATATCATAGCAAGCCTGGATCACATTTTCTTATCAATCTGCATTGTGCCAGTCCTCTGTTATGTCTTCTATAAGTTTCGGAATAACTTGACAACAGGGTGTTACCAGTTGGGGGCGTGTCCAGGGACTCCGCTAATCTAACTGGTAACAACCACTTTCCAAATTTCATAAATTTTGAAGAGGAATAACAGAAAGGATGCACTACAATTGTTATATTATGAGGAATACGAGAATGTTTAGCTCAGCACTTACAATGGTTATGTAATATGGTGGCCTGGACCTTTATAAGACTTACTGAGCTCTTGTCTGTCTCTACCTCCGGATATGGACCTGTTGCCAGTAACATTTGACAATTGTCTTTGCTTCCTATTGTGGCAGCCAAATCTAGATTTATATTTATTTTATACAAGTATAAAGGAAATATTCATGGGTTCAGCTCCTACCAGGGATCAGCCTTTCTTATATGATGGTAGATTAAAGGGGATGTGCCAAGATCTAAAAGTATCCCCTTTCCAGAGGATGTGCCTGACCGGTGAGACCCCTATCAATCATGACAACTGGGAGCTTGTGTCTGTCCATATGAACAGAGCAGACATTCATTCATTCTGTATGGGACGGCCAAAGAGGGGCCAAGTACAGCACTCGGCAATCTCCAGCAGTCCCACAGAGATACATGGTGTGGAAGAGTGTGTGCAGAACCGCCACATCAAACTTAAAGCGGTTGTCTCATGACAGACAATGGGGGCATATCGCTAGGATATGCACCCATTGTCTTATAGGTCCGTGTCCCACCACTGGGACCGGCACCTATATTGAGAACGGAAACCGAAAGTGAAGAAAGGCACACTGCGCATGTGCACCATTCATTTTCTAAGGGGCCGCCGAATAGCGCTTGGCTATTTCCATTGACCCCAAAGAAGTGAATGGGAGCGCACCGCGCATGTTCCTATGGGGAGCCGGCTCGGTGGTGGCCAGACCGGAGTCTCCAGCCACCACTTTTCGGGTCTCCATCTTCCATATAGGTGCAGGTCCCAGTGGTGGGACCCGCACCTATAAGACAATGAGGGCATATCCTAGCCCCCATTCTCTATGATGAGACAACCCCTTTAAAGGAGAATTTTAGTTGGCAAAGGTTATCCTCTATCCATAAGATAGGGAAAAGTCTATTAGATTGGTGGGATTCCCATTGGTCATGAAAGCAGGGACCCTGGACCCCTCAGAGCCCTTCCTCTGGAACCAATGGAGCCGAAGGTTGAGCACGCATCCTGCTGCTCCATTCTTCTCTATGGGAGATCCACATACACAGCACATAAGAGTTGTCTGGAGTTACAATGTGCAAGCACAACCTGCAGCTCCATTCATTTTGGGGGGCTTTGAGGGCTACAGGGTCCCAGTTTTCATAATTGGTTTGGGTCCCAGCTGTAAGACCTCCACTGATCTGATAGTTAACCCCTATCCAGTGGACTCAGGACCCTGCTCTCATAAACATGGGTTTGCAGAGATCAGACTTCAGACACTTCTACGGGTAAATAGGGGATATAATTAAAGTTTGGCACAGCCCCTCTAAGTTTCCATTGGCCAGAAGCTGTATGAAAAGTCTAGATGCAGATTCCATAACTAAATAAATGCATACAGTCCGAATCCACATGGGTTCATCCGGAAGCTTGACTCACAAGAGGCTATGAAAATTTTGTAGGATAGTCCCACTGGCTCCTGATCACATTTGTTTAAAGCTATCTCCATACCATAGATGTACCAATCAAATGTGGGGGACGGTTTCAATAACTACCCCAAAAATTGCCATCTAACAGTACCATCAGTTACAAAAATGTCCAAATAATTGTGCTTGTAAGCGTCCAAATGACAGAAATAGCCCACCATTCTCTCCAGCATCCTTGGTTTATTTCCCCCAAGGTGGCAGGCTTATATAGTAGGGTAACATAACAGTAAGGGGTGACCAACTCTTCAGGGGCTGAATCTTTGTTATGTATGCCTTTGGCTCCTCTAATGTGGCAGACTGAACCAGCAGGGAGGGTAGAAGCTGTGAACTCAGGCACCAGAAGAAGCTGTCAGAATTCTGAATGCAGCTCTGGATACAAATATAATACGTGATAAATGTGTAACATTATAACTGAAGACCGAATGAGGATAATGAAATAAACTCAGTATAATTAACAGCAAATTGTTATTTTTTTAAAGTAATTTTCCCCCTTTCATAATTTTTTTATATTGTGTTTTCTAAGTTTACATTATTCAATGTTATTGTTTTAGTCGTTTCCCTCGGCTTATGCCAAGATCTTACAATACAGAACTAGGGAAGTTGAAAATTCCTTTCATGTCGGCACCGGTAGGGGATTTTTACAACGTGACTCTGTACACTGAGGCAGATAGTCTAGAAATTCTTGATAACATAATTAGAAAATAGTGTTTAGTTTACAGAAAAAAATAGAATTGCGCTATACAGTGTCTACATAATAGTGCTATACTGTGCTCAAATAAAAGTGCAATAGTGTAATTATACATATCAGCTATACTGCAGGGCCAGTGCAGGGCCAGTGCAGGGCTAGTTCAGGGCTAGTTATTAATCAGGCAGGGAGAGAGAGACAGGGAGAGATAGGGAGAGACAGGGAGATAGAGGAACAAAGACCAGCTGCAGGGCCACAGAGTGAATTGAAGAATGTCTGGAATGGATAAGCAAAAGGGGTCCAGTTCCAGCCAGACCTCAAGCTCTAAAAAAAGGAAAAAGGTGGCACAGGGCAGAAGTGCCAAAGGACCTGTAACCGGAGCTTCTACTAGTAGTATTCACAATACTAAATACACAATACTCTATTAAGCTGCTCTGGGCACTTGAACTTCAGATCGGACCATTTCCGCTGGATCTGGCCTGTGGTCCGCACAGTGTCGAAACGATGGCGCAAGCCTCAGATCACCTCCTTTTTATGCTGGTTCGGGTGGCGGTGTGTGCCATCGTAATCCTTCCGGTCCATCAGCCGGATCATGTATTTCAGCTCTGCAGAGCTAAATGCTGATGATCGCCTGGGTGCCATTTGTAAAACTTTGCTCTGCCTCTGAGGAGTGCATGCCGCGGCCTCTCAACTCGTGCGTATCTGCATATTACGTAATCGTTAGACAATAGTACGCTAAGGATTTGTACGCAATTTGTACGCTCATGCGTACCTTTTTTACCTGAATGTTCGATATTAGTGCGCGAATGTTTGCTAAAAGCCATATAATGACGTATATTTTGTACGCAAATTCAACGAATCTATTCGTCGAATATACAAATCTTAGGAAAAGTTTGTCGAATGTTCGGCGAATAAAATTTTGCATGATTCACTCATCTCTGTGTCTATATAATAGTGCTACAGTGTGTGCAAATAACAGCGCTATACAGTGTCTACATAACTATATGCTACATAACACATACTGTAGTGTGCTATATACTAACAGTGTCTATATAAAAGAGCACCCAAGTAATACCTGTCCCCAACCATTACTTGGGATGGTCTAGTAGGGAGAGTTACGGGCCCTCCAGAATTCCCCCGCTCCCCCATGCACTTATTCATTGTAAGGCTCACATGTATTACTTTATAGCCCAACTATAACTATTCATATTGTATTGTACGGAATTATTTACCCATATACTGTGCCCTGATGTCTTGTTTTCGAGTGGTGCAGCAGGGGAACAGCACTACACCATGTATCCTGTACTTCTGGGTTATTTGTATTGCATATTCTACACTCTTTAGTGGCCACGTTTCGATCTCTGGTGACACAGTCTTTCTATCAGATGGATGCAGTGACATTAGCGTCCTCCAGATAAGTAAGCTTACAAATCTGAATCATATGGATGATAAGACGTAGCAAAGGCACAATCATAATTGCACCCAACATGAGGCGTCTGTGCACATGACAAGAGTAGAGCGGGATGTGGAGGGTGGAGGCCATACACCTTCCTGTTGTCTTCCTGTTTTGTGTGAGAACTACGTAAACAGGGATACTGAGGTCCTATGGATATAGAGAGGTTTTATGGATATAGAGAGGTCCTACTGATATAGAGATGTCCTATGGAAATAGAGATGCATGATGGATATAGAGATGTCTTATGGATATAGAGGTCCTATGGATGTAGAGAGGTCCTACTGATATAGAGATGTCCTATGGATATAGAGATGTATGATGATATAGAGATGTCTTATGGGTATAGCAGTCTTATGGATAAAAAGAGGTCCTATGGATATAGAGAGGATCTTATGGATATAGAAAGGTCCTATGGATCTAGAGATGTCCTATGGATATAGAAAGGTCACTAAGTATATAGAGAGGTTTTATGGATGTACTCTAAAAATGTTCTGGTTGTTCCTAGGCCAAAATTTCCAAATCTGCAGCAAGAAGGGTGAGATCTGCGCCAAAAAAATCCACATCCACATCCAATGGTGAGTTTTGGTGAAGTTTGGGTGCAGAAATGCATGGAAATTTGTGCGCATTTGCCCACCCCTGTGTGCAGGTACCCTAAAGCAGGGGTGGGATTCAAATTTTTACCAACAGGTTCCCTACTCAAAGGCAGACATGCAGCATCATGACACGTGTTTACATATACATCTCATATATAGAAGACACATACACATAAATACACCATATACATGGTACACATACATAAATACACCATATACATGGTACACATACATAAATACACCATATACATGGTACATACACATAAATACACCACATACACATGCCACCCAACTTTTAAAAATCCTAAGGAGCTAAACTATGGAATGGAAGGCCTCAGCTCCCAGCCGGTTCTGTAATTTTAACAACCGGTTCTATAGAACCTGTGGGAACTGGCTGAATCCCATGCCTGCCCTAAAGAGGCTGCAGTGCTGCTTTAGTGCATTATCTCCTCCACAGTTTATCCCTGACAGCAGCGCCCCTGACCACACACTGCACAACTGCTGTCAGTGATGGACTTCACCACCACACAAACCAAGCAAATGCCTAGTGCCCCATAGATTAGGAGGCCCCCTGCAGGCCACAAGTGGTTGACCAAAAAAAATAACTAAAGGGGTGGATATACAGTATGTCTGGGCAGAAAGTTCAGATACTCAGCGGTCCAAGGTTTGAAGGGGGCCCTTCCTAGCTGTAGAACAGTAGCAAGTTCCCAGGTTGCTCTAAGCTGATAGTGGGGCTTAGTGGGGTGACGGGGTGGAGCTTAGTGGGGTGACAGGGTGAAGCTAACCTGTGCGACAGGGAGGGGCTTTGTTGAGTGACATGATGGAGCTTAGTGGGGTGACAGGGTGGAGCTGACCTGCGCAACAGGGAGGTGGTTAGTGGGGTGACAGGGTGGAGCTTATCTGTGCGACAGGGAGGAGGTTAGTGTGGTGACAGGGTGGAGCTTACCTGTGCGACAGGGTGGAGCTTAGTGGGATGACATGGTGGACCTTAGTGGTGCCATGAGGGCCTCCAGACATACCGTAATCCAGAAATGTAAAAGACACCCCTGGCTACTTTGCAGGGAAGCAGAGATAAAACCAGTGATGTGGTCCACTTAGTCATAGAATTGGTGGTCTCGGCTGTGGATGTTTAGTAGATGAAGTGATATATCGCCCCTCCCCTCTGTTGATCTCTGGAAAAACACATTTTCTCTGCCCGTATGCTGAGTGGGCGGGCTCTTCCTGGTGTGATGTAAGAACCGTGTTCTCTCAGCCAATCAGATGTCTCCTCCCCTGCTCCTCATCCCCTGCAGCTGCATCTCCCTCCTCTCCCCTCCCACTGTTTTTGTATGGCAGTGCTTCCCAAGCTCTTGCTCCTGTAGCTCCTTAGCTGGTGGGGTTCTAAATACTATTGTGTCGCAATATCAGCGGCTGTCAGAATATTAATGGTCCCATAGAACCTGCAGTGAACACTGGACATATCTAAACAAGTGTAATGCCATGCTCTAAAGTGAACATAGATTTTTTTCTTCACACCATGAGAATAGGCTTTTACGAAAGTATACCAGTGATAAATCTGTCACATTCAGCCAAACATTGATCCAGAAGAAGCAAAAATGGCCATTAAGAGGCAGCTGCCGAACTCTCATATTGATGATAATATTCCTTCCCGATCTCAACATGGAGAATAAACGGCAAATCAACGCTCAACTCCACCAATATCCTGCGAATGGTCTGTAATAGTATGTGCTATACAATAGGCCACATGACCCGCCACATAGAAATGCACCATTTAGCTCTATGACCAAGCAGACTTGTCGTTCAGAACTCTAAGAAAGCTGGGTGACAACCCTGGAAGAATGACTACCCCCTAGATTAACAAAATTTTTAATGAAGGTTTTTTACGGTTTGTAATCTTTTCAGTTTATTTTCTCCCCATGATCCCTCTCCGCTCCTCTCGGCACCTTCTGTGTGATAACTTCCTCCTGTCGCTTCTTGCACTTGATTTACTGTGTCTCTGCTCTGTACTATTTCTGGATAGGCGCAATGGTCTGCAGCTGCATCCTGCTCTGTCCTTCCTGCTGTTCCTGTATACACCGAAGACGTTATTAATCCAGTAGTTACATGCTCCCTCCAGACACCTCCATTACTGCAACATACACAGTAGTTGCACCTGTGCACAACACCAGATATCTGGTGTATTGAGAGGGAAGTGGTACTGTGCAGAGTGGTACAGATAACAGGTGTATTGTAAGAAAAGTGGTACTGTGCACAGAACCAGATATCAGGTGTACTGTAAGAGAAATGGTACTGTGCAGAGTGGTACAGATAACAGGTGTATTGTAAGAAAAGTGGTACTGTGCACAGAACCAGATATCAGGTGTACTGTAAGAGAAATGGTACTGTGCAGAGTGGTACAGATAACAGGTGTATTGTAAGAAAAGTGGTACTGTGCACAGCACAAGATATCAGGTATACTGTAAGAGAAGTGGTACTGTGGAGAGTGGTGCAGATACCAGATATTTGGTGTATTGTTAGGGAAGTGGTACTGTGCAGAGTGATACAGATACCAGATATTGTAAAAGAAGTGGTACTGTGCAGAGTGATATGGATATCAGGTGTATTGTAAGAGAAGTGGTACTGTGCACAGCACCAGATATCAGGTGTATTGTAAGAGAAGTGGTACGGTGCACAGCACCAGATATCAGGTGTATTGTAAGAGAAGTGGTACTGCGGAGAGTGGTACAGATACCTGGTATGTGTATTGTAAGCGAAATGGTACTGCGGAGAGTGGTGCAGATACCAGATATTTTGTGTTTTGTTAGGGAAGTGGTACTGTGCAGAGTGACACAGATACCAGATATTGTAAGAGAAATGGTACTGTGCAGAGTGATACAAATATCAGGTGTATTGTAAGAGAAGTGGTACTGTGCACAGCACCAGATCTCAGGTGTACCTGGTATATGTATTGTAAGGGAAGTGGTACTGTGCAGAATGGTATAGATATCAGGTGTATTGTAGAAGTGGTACTGTGCAAAGTAGTACAGATACCAGATGTATTGTAAGAGAAGTGGTACTGTGCAGAGTGATACAGCTACCAGATGTATTGCAGAAGCAATTGATACAGATACACTACCAGATATCCAGTGTATTGTAAGAGAAGTGGTACTATGCAGAATGGTACGGATATCAGGTGTATTGTAAGAAGTGGTACTGTGCAGAGTGATATAAATACCAGATATCAGGTGTATTGTAAGAGAAGTAGTACTGTTCAGAGTGATACATATACCAGATATAAGGTGCATTGTAAAAAGTGGTACTGTACAGAGAGGTATAAATCTCATATCAGGTGTATTGTAAGAGAAGGGTACTGTGCACAATGGAGCAAGGTAAGATATTGCTGGTAGTGTGCAGCGTGTGCTACTGTTCAGTTCTCAGAATTACACAGAAGTGATACTGTGCTATGTCTATGCCTCCAGGTCATGAGATTTATACTTTGTCTACAGCAGATCTGACTTTTCGATGATTCTATATTCCTGCTCCTGTCTCCCAGCTCTCAAAAACTTTTCAACAGGTCTTCTGCCATCTCCTCCTGAGCACTATCACACTCTGCTATTCCTGTCCTGACCCGTCACCTTCACATCCTGCTACTTGTTTTCCTCTGCTACTGACAATCCTCCATACTGCCGGTTCTCCCTTCACCCCACATTTCCAAAATGAGCCCCCATACTAACAGGTATGTGGCCATTTTGGGCGACCACTACTGCACAACGTGGTCGTAGTTGTGCCACCTCACTTTTCTGCCCAGTAGAAGACACGACTTACCTTTGCAAATTATCAGAGAAGACAAAGCCAAAAACGTCCAAAGGGTGTCCATCCTAGCAGGACGTATATATTCCAAGGCAGGACGGTTCTCACCAACTTGTAGGCATTTCACAATGTCTCCCAGCTCCACACAGCTCCTTCCCCATCATACAATAAGAGAATGAGTGAGGTCAGATGCAGGAAAGTGCCCCCCCATCCTATATCATTATAGGACAAACTGCACCCTGTTAACTTCCTGACTGCAGACAATAGGGAGAGCATGAGAACCGAGCCGGCAGGAGGGGGTGGGGTGCGAGGGGAAATATTAGTGTGCTACATATCTCTTATATTGATGGGAAGTGTAGGAAATTCTTAGCTCTCGTTGGGTAGTAAAGAAATATCGCTGCTACACGTTTCTTACTCCTCCACTGCTGACTAAACCTTCTTCCGATAATTCAGTTTCCTTTAAGACATTTGCACCTAATCTTATAACGCCGCACTGAGCAGTAAAGTAATTTGCATGTTCCTTCAAGGCGAAGATGTAGTAAAAGCTACTTTGTGACAAACATGGCAGCCATTACTGCTCCTGCTCTGGTTGTCGCCTGTCACCACTGTCACCCCCCCACCCCCTTTCATTCTCACATGGTTACAGGGCATGTAAGGAGGTGCAGAGTCTCCTAAAGAATGATCGTAGAATTAACTGTTGAACAGATGACTTTTCTTTTATAACAGTGGTACAAACGCTTGATGGTTACGCACTGAGAGGCACAATATGCATGCTGGTTGCAGGTCAGTCTTCATGATACCAGATGCTAGAACAGGGATCAGCAACCTTTCGGCACTCCAGCTGTGGTGAAACTACAACTCCCAGCATGCTCCTTTCACTTCTATGGGAATTAAGAGAACAGCCAAGCAAGTGTGCATGCTGGGAGTTGTAGTTTCACAACAGCTGGAGTACCGGAGGTTGCTAGAAGGTTACAGAGATAAACTACTATGGACAACTTCTGAGTGGTCCTCTACCGGTACCGGGGAGATGAGAAATACTCCACAAGTACTTCATGGGTCATGTTCTGCCCAATATGGCTGCCGGCGTTTTAACATCATATATTATAACACTGAATCTTTGGGAGGCTAAGGTGATTTAACTGAGTAATTGTTAGAACATTAACCAGGCGCCACTCTTTCAACAAAGTGTGACTAAATCAAATTGTACAAGTGATTATAGGAAAAGGTCTTTAATAGGTTATTAGAGAAAGAAGCCTCTTTCTCCACTGATCATTCACCCTCAGTTCACTGCTAAAATCCATCTTGAGAAGCAGTCTTAGCTCACTGAGTGATCAGGTTACAGCTGCTGTCAATATAAGCCTCATGTACTTACCCGTCTGTGCTCCTGCCGTAAGTCTGGCCTCTGTAACGCAGCACCGCTGGCGTCACTCCATTACCCTAGCAACCAGCCCAGCTGACAGTGGGCCTATCAGGGACCTGGCCATGGTTGACTGTGATTGCAAGCTCACAAGCTTTGTTGTATGCTCTCTGGATTCTGGATCTCTGACCTGCTCCCTGTTTGATACCTAGTCTATGTCATTACCTGGTACTGACCTTGTCTGGTATTTGACTCGATTTAGTTCTGATGGGACTCTCTGGTTTTGCTCCGATTCTGACATGGTCCTAGTCAGAGAGGTCTAAGCACATGGTGAATCCATTTCCATTCTGTATTGGTGGATGGAGGGCCCCTTTGTGACCCACAGAGGCCCTTCGGAAGTGATAGACAGCCAGTAGATGCAGAAGTACACTGTCCTGGAGACCTCAAGTGTCACAGGAAGTCCCTCCAAAGTCAGACCCCATTGCAGGTCAGAAATATACCGATGCTCTGTTTGTTGATCTAAAGTAAAGTCCAGCACAAGAAGACTGTGGCCCGTGCAGCATAGCTGGTATCTGCAAATGTTTGGTTTGCACTGTACACCAGCAGGTGAGGTATGGTTGGCATTAGGGATGGGGGCTAACCACCCCATTGCAGCCTTCTTGGCAGGAGTGGGTTGGTCTTATTTCCTGCCCAGAGAGGGGTAGTGTTAGCTAGGAAGCATATCCTACTGCTTCTGCTCCTAAGGTCTTTAAGGACCAGAGAACTAACTCCTCTGTGAGACCACTTCTCCAAGGAGAGAGACTTCAAAGACAAAACTACAGATATTCTGCAGTCAGAGTGACCAGCAACCATAGCTATCTAGACACCCAACACCTTAGACCACATCCAGGCCAACTCAAAAAAGCATTGGACAGTGGAAACCTACAGCCAGAAGTGCCAGATTACAAGTGTTAGCTGGAAGTTCGAGAGAAAGATATTAGCAAGATAGTATACTAGGAGTTGCCATAATCTGCTCACTCATCATCTGGGGAGAGAAGTTGCACTGTGTACAAATTACTGCTGGATGTACTACAACTCCTATTTTGCACTTCGCAAAGAAAGACTTTTATGCTTTTACTTCTGGCCCAATTCCTTATACCACCTTTTCACTGCACCGATTCCCAGGAGCAACAGTCTGAGGGAATACATTGTGATACAGGATCTCATCTGGGCCACTACAACTACCATCCTCTGCACCGGCTCCTAAGGGGCTCATTGCATCTGCGCTTTCAGTAAAAAAATAAAGTAAAAAAAAATAAAATCTCCATAAAGTCTTATATGTGAATGCTAGGTTTATTTTTTTGAGTACAAAACATAGTGTTGAGAATTGATTCAGCAAAGCTCCTTGACTCGTTGCTCAAGATCCTGCACAATACTGGCCAGAAGAGATGGGTCCCGGTAGAAGAGGACATACAGCTGCCTCTCTTGAGCCATGTAAGATGTCTGAATGTCCAGCTTCTTACGCTCCAAATCCCGTAGAAAATCCAGAAACCAGTGGTTAAAATGAGAGACGTTGGATAAAAGGGTTTCCAAGGTGAGTATCAGGTTCTGAGGGAGAGAAGGAAGAAGAGACTACTCAGTGGATGCTTATTTGTGATGCCGCAAGCTTGGGTCATTAAACCTACGGTCTGGAATTTCTTGGCAACTGCCCTCTAAAATTATGTTGGTGAAGAAAATGCCATTATTGATAACGCTTGACTGTTAAAGGGGTGTATGACTAGAAGGTGTCACCACATTATGAGCAGTGGGGGTCCAACCTCTAAGGCCTCCAATGATCCCGAGAATGAAGGGGCTGCAGTGCCGATTTTCGCAGCCACCCACTGTGCAAGGGGACTGCAGCACCGCTCCAGTCAAGTGGATGAAATCAGCGCCATTCACTACACGGTCAGGGCCCTGCCGCGCAGAGAAAGTTTTGAAAAAATGATGCTGGTGACATGGACCAACGATATGTCTCCTGATGTAGAGGCCATAACACTCTCTGGAGGACCCCAATCTTTCTTTTGCATCCCTTGAACATTTCCCACAGTGTAAATCTCCAACATAGAAGTCAACGGCGTGTCTCAGGTCTCTACAGTTGGAGACACCCTGCAGACTTGACCTCACAGACCTGCAATGAACATCCTGCTGAAAGACGGACCCTTGCTGGTCAACTGAAAAATGTTACCGAGTCTTCTACACAGGCCCAGTAATGTCGATTGTTCTCCGAGGTCAGTGCATTTCTACAGCTAGAATTCTATTCAGGATCCGATAAAGGATTTAATATTAATTTATATTTATCAAGAGAAATGTCTTCTAACATACGCACATACGTAGCCGCGCATTTATTACGTTCAGCAGCACCTGGCGAGCACTAAGATGTGTGCAAAATTGTGATCGGTGTATTATTTTAAATTGCATTACTGCTATATTTCCTATACTTCAAAAGGTTCTCCAGCCCTAATACAATTACTATAATTTCAGCACCTGTTCCCTCTGGTTGCTGCCTCACCGCAGCTGGCCCAGATGTTTTGACGCAGAACTTCCTGTTTCTTGTGGGTTGCTCATCAAATCCAGCATGCATTGCACTGTCTCATACTATGTGAAAGGCCGCGTGTGCCGTAGATGGGGATACTACGCATGCACTGGGGAAATACTGTTTCCCCAAGGCTTCCTGTATGTGATGTCACCTGTACATTGCAGTGGATCTGAAGCCATAAAAGATCCAGAAATAGGAAATCAAAAGAAGTGCTATATTCTGGAGCAAGCCAGTCACGTGCAACACAGAACAAAATGGCAATGCTTCAGACAGATATGTAATTTGCACACCCCTTAATTCAATAGGACAGCTCCTGCCGCAATTGGAGCAAAACCCTGGAGAACCCTTTTAATTTGAGGTTCTTAGCTCACATTTTGATCCAATTGTGTGAGCCCACCAGCCACAACAAGGTGACCTCAAAATACAGTAGAAGACATTCCACTCTCTCGAGCCTACAAACTGAGCTCAGGATAGAACCGAAACAGCCTCGGACATACCAATGCATGACCAAAATGGCGGAAGTCTCATAGCTACTGACCGGATCTCGCAGCTGGAGGTTCCGCGTTCCTCGGCACAAGCTCTGGTGAAGTTCCTGACAGTCATGTTCTAGACCTCTAGTTTGCGGTAGCGGACCATGAAAGATGCTGCTCAGTGACTTCAGTTCCTGCACAAGAGACGCTGCCTGGCGCTGTAAGGCTTCATACTTTGGGAACAGTTCTTTTTTCCTTGATGGCGTCTCCAGCATCGCAGAAAGTCTAGGGCGACAAAAGAATAGAACAGTAAAAGTATAGAAACAGGTAAAATGAAGAGGTGCCCTTGCACAGAGGCGTCTCCGACCACTCACTGTGCCAAAAAAAGCCAGCGATTCATTCATAAACGCATAGCAGGAATAATAGAGGAATTGCACAACAGTCATAATAGATGCTCCTGGGTTGATACTAGAGGGAATACAAGTAGTTACAACGGTGCTGTAAAACAGACATGTCAGGAGATTGGACAGCTTGTCTTTAAAGTCGCTCATATAGACCGACAATAACGTGAACTACATTGAAAGTCAGTGGGGGACAAATCAGTTTTCCATTGCGTCCGAGACTGTGTCAGAGTTAAACGGATCTGTCCCTTTGACTTGCATTGTGGGTCATGACTGATCAGTTTTGCTCTGCATCCCATGACGGAAAGAAAACCGCAGCTTGCTGCAGTTTGCTCTCCGGTATGGGGACACAGCCAAATGGAACAAAATACTTTTTGGAACACTCAGTTCCCTTCAGTTCAGTTTTGTCCCCATTGATAATGAATGTGGAAAAAAATGAAGCATTTTTCTCCGGTATAGAGATCCTATGACAGATCTCAATACCGGAAATTAGAAAAGCTAGAGTGAAAGTAGCCTAAATCTCTGTCCAGTCTTTAGTCACCGCTGGTCATAGGAATGTTGACACCGACGCTCAGCTGGCATATTGATAATCCTTTTCTTTGTATCTTCCTGAACAACTCAGCCAAAATCTGCACTTCATAAGAAATCAGAAGGAGGACGGAACATTAGGGAAACACTTAAAAGGTTTATGAAAGCAAACAGCCTCGAAGGAACAAAGGAGCCTAGGAGAACTAAAAGAGCCATTACTAGAACAATCGGAAGCCTTTTTCGTACCTCTCAGTGCAGAGACTGCGGTCATTCTCATGGGACTGAGACCAGGCAGTTTGGAGCCAGAGGAAAATGCAACTTTGCATAATAGGAAATTCAGACAAAAATAAAACAATGCAATGTGAAAAAGAATGTGAACATTTCATGGCTGCACCCAGAGGACCACAACACCGAGCGGCAAACAACAATAGGATAGGAGCATTTTAGAAAAAAGGAGGGTTGACTAACTGGGCAGTGCCCAAGGATCCAGGGTTGCTGGGGAGGAGATCCCCCAGATGCAACACTCATGGTTTCTTAAAGATGACCCCCCCTGTCTACATGCCCTTCCATGAGCCCAGGGCCCCAAAAACAGCTGCTTTCTTTTGGTGGACTTGAGCCATCCTTGTATTAGATGAACAGGTATCCTACTGAACGGGTAGGACATATACCCTGCTGCTGAAGCCACTACAAGGGGCGATGCCTGACTGGCTACAGGATCATCTGGCCTAATCAGATATCTGTTGGGGGTCCTGGGAGCAGGACTACATTCTCAAAGGAATGGGCCACGTCATAACTAATGAAGGATCTACCGGGAAACCATAAATCTTTGCCGATTTAATATTCTTTAAAGGGGTTGTCTACATTTTTCTAACTAGCACCTAGACCTGAATACTTTTGTAATTGCATATATTTAATAATTTGGTATAGCCACTGAGCTATTCACTGAACTCTATCTTATAGCGCCACCTGCTGTTTGCACTTTTTTCTGATTTCTTTGTCCTGTTCACAGAGAGGAAGCACATGCTCAGTTCCATCGTTCAACTGTCACCAGCTGCAGTAGGATCTATCTGGATCTTGCTAGTTAAAAGGGATATTCCAGCCTGGAACATGTATTACGTATCTACTGGATAGGTGTTAAATACTAGATCATCAGGGATTCAAGACCCTATCTATTGTCAAAATAGGAGATGTCGGGGACCCACAGAAGCAAGACCATGCAGTGCTCAGCCATTACCATCAGATATTAGATTGTCTACAGCCCCACCTGACTGCTGTGTGGTCTTTGCTGTCCATACGTAGTGGTGTCAACCACTGGGGTGAAACCCTCAGATCTCTCTGACCAAGGATCCTTTTACCAAGCTCACATGATCGGTTTCCCATCTCCATCTTGAGGCCTCTGAGATCTTGTACAGTTTGCTGGTGTTGTCGCATCTCTGCCTGTAGCCCCAACTCCACCAGCTGGAGACGTGACAGCTGATTAAGGATAGCTTCTGCAACTGGCGCCTGGCTTTGGTCCACCTGTGATAGTCTATGTTTTTCTGCTTGTACCCATCCCTGATGTGCAGGTAGGCATAATCCAAATGAAGCTTCCCGCACCAGGCCCGGAAGTCTCTGTGTCTGTAGAGCTTCTACCTCTACTTCTAAGGACTTCACCTCTCTTTCCATTAGTGGTAAATGCAGTGGATCCCAAACCTGAGAACAGAATGAAAGTGAAGATTTAGTTTCATCCAAGTATAAGCTGGGTTGTTGATTGAACAGAGACTTTGAAGAGAAGTACATGTCCTATAGTTATGACTGATGGGCACTATTATGTTACTAGGTAAAAACATGTTAAATTAAAGGGTTTCTCCGGGAATTAAGAAAATTAAAATACTTAAATATGACTTTATTATAAATATATTCCCAAATACCTTTCATTATGGCTCGTTTTGTCTGGGGAGCAATCATAAGGGGAAACAAAATGGCCTCCATCTTATTAGTACACAGAAAACCTGCCCTAATCACACAGCAGGACAAGTTACTTCACAACACTGAGGTAAAGAGCTGCCTCGTCCTCATCTCTGCTCTGCTTGTCAGGGATTATGATCCTGAATACAGCTGATAAGATCTTCAGATGAATCTCTGGGGAATTCAGTTCAGAGGAGACATGAAGTATAGAGAGGAGGGACAGACTGTGGTGATATGGAGACTGCTTACAAGTGCTGCTGCTCATTATCCCCACCTTCCTCTCTGTACTTCATGTCTCCTCATCATTTCTATTCCCACAGAGCAGGGAGGATGATGAGGCAGCTCTTTACCTCAGTGCTCTGAAGTAACTTGCCCTCCTGTGTGATTAGGGCAGGTTTTGTGTGTACTAATAGGACGGCGGCCATTTTATTTCTGCTAGTGATTGCTCCCTAGACAAAACGAGACATTATAACTTATGAAAGGTATTTGGGAATTTGTTTATTATAAAGTAATATTTAAGTATTTTCATTTTCTTAATTCCCGGAGAACCCCTTTAAGGTGGCCATAGACATTGTATAGAAATAAGTTGATGGTTGATCGACTGTTTAATAAATAATCTTTACACCAACCCATCATATTTTAGTTCATATGGACTATTACAATCATTCCTAAGGGCCTTACATGTTCAACGATATAAGATGAAGGATAAACAGACTTTCACCAGGAAAATTCTATCACAGAAAAATCAATCATGTCATGACCAACTGCACCATATACAGTCAAGGGCTAGTGGTTGTCACCAGTTGGCCGAAACATTCCTTCATTGTTATATTTCAGCAGATGAACACTCGCTTTGGTGGAAATCGTTCATTTTGATCAACCTTAGCCTAATCGGTATGGTAACTTTTCCATTAGTCATCAACTTGATAATTATCATCATTCATTCTAAGGTCACATGCCTCCTACCTGCTCTCTAGAGCTCCCATCAAGCCAAGCCAGGGCCTCCTTGTTGCCGTTCAGTGTACCAAGAGCGATGCTCAGCTGCATTCTCTGAGATGCCCATGCTGTTCGTACCCTCTCACTTTCTTTCTCCATTTCTTGCTGAGCTTTTCTTTGTTTTTCCAGGTCTTCCTCTTTAACAGGTAAAACCTCTTTGGCATTCTCCTCGACCTGTTCCCAGCATGTATCTTCAAGCCGAATGTACTCCTCCAAGTCAAGTGAAGACAGAAATACACTACCTGCAGATTGGGCTGAATGATATTGCCCAAGTTCTGTTACCATGTCTCCAAGTCTTAGCAAAGTTGAATTGCACCTTGAGTTTAGGGTCGACAGTTCCTCCTTTGTGTAACTCAAGTTTTTTTCCAATTCCATCTCAGATTTCTCTAAAGAAAGTCGATGACGGCGTAATGTCAACGCCAAGGACTCTATCTTGTTACGACATTGTAGTCGATGTGTTTTTAGGGTTCTCAGACTTTGAAGCTCTGCTTCCAGTTCCTCCAAGCTTCTCATATCTTCCATCTCCCAGCCTCCATCTCCTTTATCTCCCCCTTGGCAGAGGTTTTGAAGTTCATCGGCTTCTAAAAGTGGCTGACCAGAGTCCAAAAGGGTATTATAGGCTTCTATCTGTTCACTGCTTAGAGCATTATGTTGATCCACTACCTCGCAAAGCCATCCAAGAAAGAGTTGTACTTCTTCATTGCCTTCACAGAGCCAATCAAAATCTTCACCCTTCAAATCTTGGGCACCGGGGTAACCGATCAGATGCAGCATCTTTACAAAATCTGATCCTTGTAACAGGCTGAGGTTCTAGAAGAAAGCATGAGGATCGTTGACGAGAGAGGCTCCTTGTGGGTGGTGGAACCTACAAGAACACAGTAGATTACTTGTCAACTGGAAGACTAAGTGAGAACGTATAAGCTGACTTTTTATACTCACTAGATGCTTTGCCATAATATTCTTTCATATGTGGCTTTTCAAAGTGTTCTGAATGTAGAAAAGAGGAGTTATGCATTATATTTAGTTGGCAATGGTGAACAAACCTAGTACTAGTTTGTTTTGCATATTTAGATGCATCCGTAATCAACCTAATAACAGATACACCACTAGTGTTGAGCAAGCATGCTCGTCCAAGCACTATATTCACTCGAGCATCGGTATGCTCGGCACATTGCGGTGTTTGGCCGAACACTGCGTGTGCTCGAGTGCGTGCAGGAGAGTACTGGCATTCACTGTAATGTTGATTTGTACGTTAATGCTACGCATTGTATGCTAATGCCTACAAATTTGTATGCTAATGCTACGCATTGTGCGCTAATGCGTACAAATTCAGTTAATTAGCGTACTTTTACGAGTGAAAGGAGAAGTCGCTATCTTGCTGAGCCGCGGCTCAGCAAGAAAAGATAGAACATGTCCTATACTTGTCCGTGCGCACGGACAAGTATAGGCATTTTCAATGGGGCCGCCCGGCGTGTGTTCCGAGCGCTGCAGAACACACGCCGGGCGGCCCCCGTATTTTTGCAAGGAATAGGGGTGGGCCCGTTGACTTCAACGGGCGGCTCGCTATCTTGCTGAGCCGCAGCTCCGTGCCGCGGCTCAGCAAAAAAAGATAGAACGTGTCCTATACTTGTCCGTGCGCACGGACAAGCATAGGCATTTTCAATGGGGCCGCCCGGCGTGTGTTCCGAGCGCTTGATAGTCGAAAGAGATGAGGACAGAGCAGGGGCCTTTTGGGGGTTAGGGCTCATGCACACAGATGTGTGCCAGTCAGGCCCGTTCTGCTGTTCGCAATGCACGGGCACCGACCATGGGGCCGTCGCTGTGCGAATCACAGACTCTGCGATCCGCATTGCAAAAAAAGTAGTAAATGCACTACCTTTTTGTGGTGCAGAGGCCTCCATTCCACACCGACCTTCCATATTGGGGACCAAGCAAATGGGTCTGCATCCGTGATGCGGTGCCAGAACGGCTGGGGGCCTGTATTTGGCAGATCTGCTGTTTGTATAGCATAAAAAAGCCTCTTTTTCAACTTTTTTTTACACCAGTACAATAATATTTAGCATTTGGCATTTTTACACCATCCTCGCCACTGGAAATTAGTGGGGACAGGGCAATGCTATGCATTTATACCATTACTCCCAGATTAGCCAGGAAATACACACATAACATGAACGGATAAGGGCTCATGCACACGCACGTATTTTTTTTCTTTTTATAGGTCTGTATGCGGAACCATTTATTTCAATGGGTCCGCAAAAAAACCCTGAAATGACTCAGTGTGCATTCCATATGTCCATTCCACAGTAAAAATAGAACATGTCCTATTCTTGTCCGTTTTGCGGACAAGGACGGGCATTGTTACGATGGATCCACAAATAAAACGGATGCAACATGGATGTCACCCTTTTTTTGTTTTGCGGACCACAAAATACATATGGTAGTGTGCATGAGCCCTAAAGCTAAATTCAAACTGCAAAATCAGTAAAAAAAAAATCAGTAGCTGAAAACAGGTCATTTTGTTGGCAGATTTCAAATTCGGTGGCAGATTTATAGGAGTATTTCTATTCTGACCTTTTCCTATGAACCCAACACCCTCCCCTCTTACGAGCAGGGGGTGCCTGGTTTAGTGCTCGGGTTCTCCCATTGACTTACATTGTGCTCTGTAGAGCACTTGAGCATCACCAAGTGTTCTACCAGAACACTTTGGTGCTCAATCAACACTATACACCACCATTCGGTGGAGACGTGGCCAAAAACTGTGCAGCCATTACCAAATAGAAAACACCTGCAGCTTGCATGGCTACATCATGTCTATGGCTCGCAGCAAGCCGGCCTCCTCCCAAAATCTACATAGATGGAAACTGTTCATTGACCGTTATTTTTAATTTTTTTAACTGATGACTAGGGATAAGCGAATCGACTTTGGACGAAACATCTGAAGTCGATTTGCATAAAACTTTGTTTTAATACTATACAGTACAGTATTAGAATATATTGGCTCCAATGAGCCGAAGTTATTACTTCGCAAAGTCTCACGAGACTTCGCATAATAACTTTAGTAATTGGTGGCCTTCTCTCAGCTCTCAAAGCACAGCGCCGTACATTTTATAGTGGCTGTATCTGGTATCGCACCCATTGAGGTGAATGGGGCTGAGCAAAGCTTAGGCCACGTGACTGATGAACATGACATCACATTGCTTAGACAAAGCTGCCAGAAGGCCGAAGCCCTACTGTGAGTGCCAGTGCCTTCTCAAACAGCTGATTGGTGTGGGTCCCCTGCTGATCATATCCGTTTAAAACCCTTTAATATTTGCATAAATTACACAATCTAATGATTTTACTAGACGAGTTGTGCTACATAGACATTGCTTATATCTACAGTCTGTTACAAACTACTTTTGCGCTACAGTCCTTCTCCGGCAACAACCAATTGACTGTCATTTATTTCGCCTTTATCCATAGATATTTCATGATCAGATCCCCAGTATTTCTGCTATGTTTGTGCGCCTACCTTCTGACATTTGCTTCTGCAGAGCATTATAACACACCCGCTGCAGACAAGAACATAACTGCATTTTGGCGCTGTTCTCAAGCTGCACTTACAGACGGTTTAATTTACATTTGTGAAAATAAGTTTATGAGGTGAGGCCTTGTACATACAGTGCCAACAAATCAGAGTAAGGCTCCATTCACACGTCCATATTTTTCTTTTCCAGATTTTCGTTCCCTTTTTTTGCAGATCCGTGTTTCCGCAAAAACCTTTCGTTTTTACCGATTGTACATCCGCATCCTTTCCGTTTTTCCCGCAAAAAAAAAAACGTATGGAGGAATATATGTTGGTAGGGTATTTCCTTTCTATTTCTTGGAAAGGGACCTGCAACTGCGGATGACATATTGATACATTCCGCATATCATCCGCATTTTTTGCGGACCCATTGACTACAATGGGACCATGGACTGCAAGTGCGGGCAAAAGTAGGACAAGCTCTATCTTCTATGCGGATCCGCATAACGGAAGGGAACAAACAACGGATGCGGACAGCACACGGAGTGCTGTCCGCATTTTTTGTGGAGCCATTGAAGTGAATGGATCCGCATTCACGGAACGGATGCGGATTAAAACATACGGACGTGTGAATGGACCCTTAAGCTCAAAAGGAACTGTCCTGTTTCAGGAGAAAACCCAGAAAACACATGCAATCCACCTGCAGTAAACAATAGATTGTTACTTATCCAACAGACACTGTACCGTCACTCCGGTTCTCCCAGCAGAGCTGTTTACACGGCTGCAGCAGTGATGTCGCTTCAATAACATTTGAACACTGCAGCCAGTCGTTGGCCTCTTAGACTATTACAGGCCTTAGCGGTGGTCATCGATTGGCTGCAGTGGTCACATGATGTTCACATGATATCATCCTTTTTGCAGGGTAAACAGAGTCCAGCCAAAAGAAATAGAACCGGGAGCTGTCAGTTAGGCCTCATGGACACGGCTGTTGTCTTTTTTGCGACCCGCAAAACATGAATACCAGCCGCGTGCGTTTTGTAAAACATCCGTCCCATAATAGAACAGTCCTATCTTTGTCCATAATACAGACAATAATAGGACAGGTTCTTTTTTTTTTTTTTTTTGCAGGGTCGTGGAACGGACGTGCGGATGCGGACAACACATGGTGTGCTGTCTGCATCTTTTGTGGCCCCATTGAAGTGAATGGGTCCCATCCGACCCGCAAAAAACGTGGTTTGGATGAAGACAAAAACGATGGTCGTGTGCATGAGCTCAAGGCTAATTTAAGACAGGCATGTCCACAGCAGGAAATACGCTCAGTGTGGAAGTGCGATTTCCCATTATGTGCACTGCTCCTAATTACTTATAATGCTGTCTGTCTCTGCCCAGCCTCACTGCAATAATATGACAGCATTATGAGAGTAGAAATCATCGCAGTGGAGTTCGGGCAGAGGCACACAGCATTATAAGGTTCTATTCACACGTCCTGATTTTGTATCCGCATCCGTTTCCACAATTTCGGTCAATTTTGCGGATAGGGTGTGAATAACTATGTGGGCATAACTACTGTGAGGGGACTAAGGGGATTGCACAGGATTGGGTGTGTATACGTTTTACGCCGATCTTTGACCCCCCAATGTCTCTTAATAATGCACGGCTGTGAGCGTTTTCTACGGCTTTTAGAAGCTGCAGCGAACTGTATCGTGTGCGTCATTATCTATGGCTAAAACTGGTTTCACCTTGAGCTGCTGAAGACGTAGTCTGAACTTGGGCTCAAGGGGATCATGCCTATTGCTGGACCCAGGATCAGTAATATGGTGGTAATGTAGTATTTCGGAGGCATGAACTTTGAGACAGTAATATCCAACTTTTTATATGAGTGATGAACAAACAACGACTGGTACCTCGGAACCGAATCAAAGTTCGGCTTCAAGTTTGAAAGTGGTTTTCTACTTCAAAAATAAACTACCGGAGTTATTCAACGAAGTCTCACGTGACTTTGTGAATAACTGACCGACTCATTGGAGCCCATACATTTTAATACTGTACGAGGACGGATCTCCATACAGCTTTGAACATTGTGAACATTGTGATTTTGGATGTAGCTTTTGAAGCTCGCTTTGCTCATCGCTAATTTTAATGTATGCGGTCTGAACAAAAACATTGCAGCTATTGTTGAGCGAACTTTGCAGTACAAGGTTCGAGTTATCTAAGGCCCCTTTCACAGGGGCGTCGCAGATTTGGTCCGGATGCGTTCAGGAAAATCGGCACGCATCCGCACCAAATCCACACGCAATTGCAGTCAGTTTTGACTGCGATTGCGTACGTTCATTCAGTTTTTTCCGCGCGGGTGCGATGCGTATGGATGCATTTCGAACGCGCGTGGTAAAAAACTGAATGTTTACAAACAACATCTCTTAGCAACCATGCGTTAAACGCAGACCCATTCACTTCAATGGGGCCAGGGATGCGTGAAAAACGCAGAATATAGAACATGCTGCGATTTTCACGCAACGGCGAACTGATGCGTGAAAAAATTCGCCCATGTGCAAAGCCCCATTGAAATGAAAGGGTCAGGATTCAGTGCGGATGCAATGCGTTTGCATCACGCATTGCACCCGCACGGAAACATTGCTCGTGTGAAAGGGGCCCAAGAGTTCTGTTATGGATTTTGCCACCATGGACCATAACCGTGGTGGCAGAATCAATTGACCCGGGGAGTGCCTCATCATAAATCAATCTCTTCCTTCAGCAGCAGAGGGGGGGGGGCTATCAAAGACCAGTATAAAAAGCCAGTCTATGATAAATGACCCTCAAAGTGCAGTTTACAGTACATAAACCTGAAAAACTCAGAGTACAATACAGTTCAGGCTCATTCATTTGCAGAACAGCCAAACAGTCCTAGAAAAAATATAGCCGTGTCCATTTTCAAATACAAAGCAATGGGGCAGTTCACTAGCCACAAACCATGTTATAGAACGAAGATGAAGTATACCCTGAGGCCTCATGCACAGGACTGTATGGTCACGCAGGACGGATCTGCTACAGATTTTCCATATTTTCAGGTGGCAGGTTCTTTCTGCATCATTTTTGGATTTTTAGTAGCGTATACGTCCCATGTGGACAAACCCTAGGGTTCATCCAAGTGAGTGAAAGGCTGAAGAGTTTCTGCTACAAATCTACAGCACAAAATACTGCTTTTTTTTTTTTTCGTTTGCTGCAGATTTAAATGCAGAAATGCTGCTGGTCTGAAGCAGATCTCACTCAGTGTAAAGGGTTAAATCTGTAATGAAAATTCACAGCATGAATTGACATGCGGCATGTCTAAAATCCGCACCACTTTTTCCCCGTAGCGTGTAGGTCAATTGCTAAAAACTAATGTTGAGAGAACTTCCGTTTTTAAATTCGGTGTACAAGGTTCGGGATACTTAAGAATTACGTTATGGATTCCGCTACCACGGACTATAACTTACGGTCCGTGGTAGCGGAATCCATGACGGAATTCTTAGATAACCTGAACCCAAGCCTTGTATGCTGAACTTGAAAACACAAGTTCCCTCATCACTACTAAAAAATGATTCAAATTCACTTTGCTGGTTTTCTACAGAAATGATTTGCTGCATGAAAATCCACAAAGGCAAATCTGCAGTATTCCAGTCATGTGTGGAGATCAGACAGGATCGGGAGACAATCATGCAGTGCTTTACCTTCTCTTACAGATTCCCCCTTGGTAATGACTTTGAGAATCACTCAACTGGGGTATTAAAAAAAAAAAAGTCAGATTTAGCTACCTGGATGTCTTGCGGCCACAGTTTGACTTTCTCAGGTTGGGGGAATAACCTTCAACTGCAGTAGAATTAACACTTTTCACCTGCTCTCGTTTATTCTCACATCTGTGGACAGTTGGGGTTATTTATCAAGGGACATCCCTTCTTTGACTGCCCGTACGACGGTTGCCAGTTTTACTCAGTGTTTAGGCCCGTTCACACGACTATGTGAACGGGTCCGCACCTATTCCGCAAGGAATAGGGGCGGGCCCGTTGACCTCTATCTTTTCGGCTCAGCAAGAAAAGATAGAACATGTCCTATACTTGTCTGTGCGCACGGACAAGTATAGGCATTTTCAATGGGGCCGCCTGGCGTGTGTTCCGAGCGCTGCGGAACACACGCCGGGCGGCCCCCGTATTTTTGCAGGTCCGCAGTAATGCGGGCATCTGAACGTGGCCTTTGATAGTCGAAAGAGATGAGGACAGAGCAGGGGCCTTTTGGGGGTTAGGGCTCATGCACACAGATGTGTGCCAGTCAGGCCCGTTCTGCTGTTCGCAATGCAAGGGCACCGACCATGGGGCCGTCGCTGTGCGAATCACAGACCATTCACTTGAATGGAGTCTGCGATCCGCATTGCAAAAAAAAGTAGTAAATGCACTACTTTTTTTGCGGTGCGGAGGCCTCCATTCCACACCGACCTTCCATATTGGGGACCAAGCAAATGGGTCTGCATCCGTGATGCGGTGCCAGAACGGCTGGGGGCCTGTATTTGGCAGATCTGCTGTTTGTATAGCATAAAAAAGCCTCTTTTTCAACTTTTTTTTACACCTGTACAATAATATTTTGCATTTGGCATTTTTACACCATCCTCGCCACTGGAAATTAGTGGGGACAGGGCAATGCTGTGCATTTATACCGTTACACCCAGATTAGCCAGGAAATACACACATAACATGAACGGATAAGGGCTCATGCACACGCACGTATTTTTTTTCTATCTTTTTATAGGTCTGTATGCGGAACCATTCATTTCAATTGGTCCGAAAAAAAACCCTGAAATGACTCAGTGTGCATTCCATATGTCCATTCCACAGTAAAAATAGAACTATTCTTGTCCGTTTTGCGGACAAGGACGGGCATTGTTACAATGGATCCACAAATAAAACTGATGCAACATGGATGTCACCCTTTTTTTGTTTTGCGGACCACAAAATACATATGGTAGTGTGCATGAGCCCTAAAGCTAAATTCAAACTGCAAAATCAGTAAAAAAAAATCAGTAGCTGAAAACAGGTCATTTTGTTGGCAGATTTCAAATTCGGTGGCAGATTTATAGGAGTATTTCTAAGTGTTTGGCAGATTTTTTACGAGGGGCTTTAGAAGCGTTTTTCTTGGCAATCCCTTTGGGTGTGATAATTCAGAAGTGTTTTTGGAGGCGGAAATGCTGCTAAAAACGCTTCGAAAACTGCTAGCATTCAATGCAAAATCCACTAATAATCCACCTCCAAAAAGTCGCATGCCACTTTGGAAGCAGATATCAATTTAGCGGTGGAAAAAAATGCCACCATCTGAACAATATAAAGTCAATGGAAAGCGTAAAACATACGTTTTCTAGAATGGATTTTATTCATGTGAACTTACCTTAGTAAATCCATAACATGCCCTTGTGAATACTGCCTCTGGCCGCTTTCATTTGCAATGCGTATATAGTCCGGATTTAATGTACCAGAATCCGCTGCTAATGTTGAATGGAGCTATTCACATGGGCGTATAATTTCCATCAGTATTTGAAATCCGCAGCATGTCCGGGTTCTGTTCGGATTTGTTTCCAAACACACACGTTACAGTCTGTGCAGTGCATAAATAATGAAGGAAGGAAGAAATATGCATGTAAATCCTGATGAAATCCTGAAGCAATCCTGATGACAATACTGATGGTATATCATCAGTATCCTGAGCCAGAATACGGATTTCAATACGCTCGTCTGAATGTGGCCTAAAGGCCTCTTTTAGACAAGTGCGTCCAGTGCGGAAAACACGATGGGGGAGATTTATCAAGCCCGGTATAAAGGAAAACTGGTTCCTCATAGAAACCAATCAGATTCCACCTTTCATTTTCCGAAGGAGTTGCGAAAGATGAAAGGTGGGATCTGATAGAAAACGTTCTATTCTTGTCCGTTTTGCCGAGATGAATAGGCACGGAGCGTGCTGTCCGCACTGGACACACTTGTCTGAAAGAGGCCAAAGGGTATATTCACACATGAATTTCTTGTTCAGGTTTTTTGATGCAGTCTATTTATTATGCTCGTCTATTTTTTAGAGTGTGATTAGACTGGCGTAGTGAATTAGTCACTATGTAGCACAGGATTTATAAGGAGTCGCTCAGCAGGTAATGAATGAAGACGTCTTTGTATTTGTCAGGGTCCAGATGGATCCTCTGCAATTAGACTACTGGTTGGTCTGCTCACGTTAGGAGCAAAAATGCTGCAAAAAGTCAAGTTAGATAAAAAGTCTCATATTTGATAAAAAGTCACAATTAAAATATAAAAAGTTGCAGCCACATACACGTTTTTATGTTTGTGAAAAGGAAAATATCTATCAGAAGATGCGACTTTTTAAATAAAATTGTCGAATATCCCAACACAAAGCTGATGAAAAAACAGCCCTAGAGAGAAGCAAAAATTAGAATGTTTTTGCTCCTAATTCATGCATACAAAAGGCACACCTACATGAAAAAAAAACAGAATTAGTCTAAAGCTCCATTCACACGTCCATGTTTTGCGGATCCGCAATTTGCGGACTGCACATAATAGAAATGCCTTTTCTTTTCGGACAAGAATAAGACACGTTCTATTTTTTTTGGGAGCCACGGAACAGTGTGTCCCCATTGAAAGTGAATGGGTCCGCACCTGTTCCGCAAAATTAGGGAACGGATGCGGACACCATTTGTTGACGTGTGAATGGGGCCTAAAAGTGAAAATTGTTCAATGAGGCGCAAATGCCTCTGAAGCAGGTAGACTTCTATTAGTGAAGGTGTTAAAAAAATAAGGCAGTCTAAAATAGGCACAAAACAATATAAGTTACCCCCTCTGTTTTGGCTTGTTTGATGTCCGGTCCTCAGTTTGCATGTCTGACCTGATCATGCCGGTGTTCCTGCCATGGTCTGTCTGTGTTACGCTGCTTGTTTGCTCTCAGTTAAGTTTAGACGATTTTTTCTCACCCAGAGACCTGGATTCTAGTCTTGTTGACTCTTCAGACTGTGTCTGTGGTTTTGGTTTTGTTTCCGGATTTCTGTGCTTCCAGGTGCTTGCACCAGAGTTCCTGAGTCTGAGGGTCGGCTTTCAAGTATCTCGGAACCATCCCAGGAGGTAGCAGTGTGGTTGCTAACCCGCAGTGAAGTCCATATCCCTGTGTAGGGGTTAAAGGGTGAATAACGGGGAGGCATCAAAATAATGCCTTTAGGGTTTGGCCCAACATCAAATCGGTTACTTGGTATATCGGTCCCACACGATCTGTCTTGATGTGTAATAAATGCAGCCCCTATTTCAAGAAAATCATCACAGTGTACTGTGTAACATGAGAAAATAATGAATACTGTATCACACTACTGCCCATGAACAGAAGAGGGCAGTGTTGAGTCATCATTTCCCAACTTAATTATTATTACAGTTACAATACTAATTGGTACCAGGATGATCAATGTAAGTTGAAAGCAATATAAATCAAAGGGATTGTGCAAGAATGGGGGTAACCCCCCTCCACTAGCCAGACCTGTAAAGGGAAGCTTACTTACATGCTTCCTGGTGCTGGCTTCCTATTCCTTCTCCTTCCAGCCTGTGATGATATGCTGGGTGCTGCGGCGGTGACCTGCTCTCCTTACAATGGTCACATGACTCAAGGGAATCCAGTCACTGCTGTGGCAAATGACTGGCTACAGGCGGCATCAATCAAGATGTTTTCAGCAAGACCGCCTAGCAGAGTATCACAGGCTGGGAGAAGAAGGAGCGAGGCCCGGCTCCAAGAAGCAGGTAAGTAAGCTTCCCTTTACAGGTCTGGCCAAGAAGGAGGTCTTTTCAGGTGCTCCTCTTCTGGCATCTAAGATGGTCACGCCGCTTCTGAAGAAAAATGTGCATTTGGTAGTCCAAAACACTTCCTGTTGCCCTTGGATTGACCAGCATTGCTCAGATGAACATTGCTGACCAATCCAAGGGCAGGGCTTGACAAGTGGGAGGCATCTTGGGCTACTAATGCACAGTGTTGAGCAGGTAGTTTGAGAAGTGGTGCAGCCATCTGGGATGGCAGAAGAGGAACTTGAGAATTAGCCAATCTGCAAATAAAACAATGAAACAAACAATGAAATGGAGGTCTCCATAGGAGGTTTTTCTTTTTGAACCAGAGGTTAACTCGGGATAGGTCATCAATATCAGATCTGCGGGCGTCTGACGAAGAGAGTGGGTCACATGGCCTAGTTATAGCTCAATCCCATTCAAAGTAATAGGGTTGAGCTGCAACACTTGTAGATAGGTCACCAATATTATTTCTTATTATTTATAACTTCTTCATCTCCGGATCCAGGTACACAGTAAATGGTTTTCTTCAGACTAACATATTTAGCAAGATTTTTCAAAGGAAAGGAAGATTTGTTCAGAGGATATAAGATTTGAAGGACAGGCAATGGTTCTTAAGAAGTAATTCCAAGAAAGAAGGTGCAGTAATTGAACTAACAGCAAGCACATGGCAAAGCCACCAAAGACGAACCCTGATGCAACCAGATCAGGAAAGCTACAAGACAGCTCCAAGGTGAGGTTCATATCTGACTACTATATAGAAAGTTATGAAATGACTGGTGTCCTTAATGTCCAATATGCAACATATTTAAAATCCTGTCTAGCTAATTTTCCTCCAATGACCTATCGTAGATCAAACATCTTTAAGGGGTTCGCCCATCTGGGACATTGATGGAATATCGATTGGATATGCAGTCAATGTCAGGTAGGTGCACAATTGGGACACACTCCTATCTCCAGAACAGGGCCCCCAGAGTGAAGGAGAGCATACCAAGCAGGTACTCTCTATTCAGAGATTAGGGGAGTTCCGAAAATAGCCGAGTGAGCATGCTCGGATATTTTCGTAAGTACCACAATGAATGGACCGTGCCAGCTATGTCTACTCTTTTTTTTTTTCTTTTTTAATAATTTTTATTCAAAATACAAAAAAAAGAATACAACATAATAATAAAGACCTTCAAAACAATAACATTTTAATCCCTTAAAACCAGCCCCACACCCAAGCTCACACCAAGTTCACTTAGGGAGCCCCCGCTCTGGAGATAAGTGCAGGTCTCACATCTGGGACCAGCTCCTATCTGACATTGATGGAATAGCCTAATGATATGCCTTCAATGTTCCAGATGGGCCAACCTCTTTAAGGGATCTTTAGGAACATACCGAATGGATGATAAGACGCACCCCACATTTTACAGTTATTTTAGAGAAAATAAACAAATATTTTTCATCAGATCCTCATATCAGACCCCCCATAAATATCAGGACAGCACATCACACCCTCATATCATCCCTCCATGTCAGACCCCCATCAGACCTCAGATCAGCCCTTTCAGACCCCCATCAGACCTCAGATCAACCCTTTCAGACCCACATCAGCCCTTTCAGACCACATCAGCCCTTTCAGACCCCCATCAGCCCTTTTTAGACCCCCATCAGCCAGATCCTGTCAGACTAAAACAAAATAACTCCTTTTACCTCTCCTCCCGTGTGGCTCCCCTTCATCTCCAGCAAGTCACGCTCCAATGTCTTCTACGGCTGGCGCTGCACTGTCACCTGACTGCGTGCAGTGTCAGGTCAGAGTGCACGCACTACGTCCTGACGCTGTGTGGGGTCAGGACTGTGCAACGCCGGCCAGAGAAGACAGAGGGGTGAAGGAGGGTGAGGATCTTTTCCCGCTCCCGGCACCTAATACATATTAGTAAGCACTTCCATAATGGAAGCGCTCACTAGTATTAGCTTTATAAGACGCACGGCCATTTTCCCCCTACTTTTTGGGGGATAAAAGTGTGTCTTATAAAGCAAAAAATGCGGTAGTATTTGCACTAGAAGTTATGAATAAATTGCTAGCAGTCTGCAGTAAGGGTACAGAGGGGAGGTAACCAGTTGGGGGGGAGGTGGGTGTACCTGCACAGTCTGAACATGACAGCACTGATTGGATAGAGTCAGTCTGTGCAGGTACACCCCCCAACTGGTTAGCTCCCCTCTGTACTCTTACTGCAGACTGCTAGCAATTCATTCTTAACTTCTAGTAGAAATAATAAAGTAATGGCACAACATAGAGCCATAAGAGCTCCAAATTTGGACTACTCCCTCTCCTTGTGATACATGTGTTTCTTGCTTGAGCACTGAAAAGGCAGACAGCTTTGCAAACTTGGAAGTTGGGAATACAAGATTTCTCATAATGTTAAATGTGAACCAGCTTGTCTCTCTTCTACTTGATTAACGAAGCTAAGTTCCTATATAGTCATCTCGCCTGGCCCTGTCAATGAAGGGAGGGGTTTGTAGAGGAAGCAGGAAGAGCAAGCGTGCACCGAGTGGCTTGAGTCCTTTTTAAATGCACTTAATTGCTCATTTGCATATAAATTAAAAATACTTTTTTTTCTCCAGAATGACAATTACCTTCAGCTGAGCTAGCCCTACAAGGTGTTATGCCTGGTGTAACATTGACTTGTTTGGTGAAACACCTTTAAGTACAAGAAGAGCAACATTATAGAAGTAAACACCTCAATAAATTCAACTTTACAATAAAAATTAAGCAGATTAATATAACATCAGTTTTTTTATAGACCCGAACCATTGTTCAGCATTTGGCTCCCAGGTATCTGTGCTTCCAAACAGACACAACCGTCTGACCTGCTTGATGGTGATGTAACGTGTAGACTGGTGGTAACATGCACAGAGATGAGTGACTATGTTCTCCCAAAGGCATCTGAGCTTCAGCTGTATTTTATCTGCGCTGCAGGAAATTTCAGGCTGGTGAATTAATAACGAACATCATACAGTATCTGTAAATAGTGTTCTGTGGGGTGACGGCATGTTCCTGCTTTATGAATCTTCTTTAACTGGTGGATATCTGTGTCACTGTTTTCTCCTTTTTGGGAAGGAGACTAATCCAAGCACAATGACAGTGATGACGAGCATGTTGGCCACGCAGATACCAATCACCGCCCCAACAGATGGATTAGAAGGATCGCTGTTTAGGTTTTAAAATCTCTTGTCCCTGAATATAGAAAACACAGAAAGATTGTGTCACATTAGCTACATCCTCACCATTAACAGTGGATCACTATGATTATGACAATATCAGTTTTAGGGCTCGTTCACATCACCGTTTGGATTTCCGTTATATTTTAGATCCGTTTCTAATAACGGATCTAAATATAATAACGGAAGGCAAACGGATACAAACGGACAACATATTGTCCGTTATTTTAACGGATAGACCTAACGGATCCGTTATAATAACGGACATAATGTGTCCGTTCATGTCCGTTGTGTTCCGTTATTCCCGTTTTCTAACGGATCCGTTTTTTTTTTATTTTTATTTTTTTTTTGAAGACAGAAGACATTTTCATTTGAGCATGCTCAGAAAATAAAACGGATCTTCAAAACGGACGGAATAACGGATCATATTTTAAGCACTCCGTTACTCATTGACTTCAATGCAAATAGTAACGGATCCGTTACATCTCCGTTATTTTAGACGGGAACAAAAGTCCTGCATGTAGGATTTTTTTCTCCGTCTAAAATAGCGGAAAGCGGACGGAATGGAGCCAAACGGAGTACAACTGACACTTTATCAGTTCAATACAAGTGAATGGGATTTTAAACGGATACGTTTCTTTACGTTCAATTCATCCTCTGAACGGAGGAATCGAACGGAAAGATGAACGGTGATGTGAACGAGCCCTTAATTGTTTGTTTTCTTATTTTTAAGTCATATATTGTGTGTCATCATATTCTGACAGAGCATAGGATATACTGTAGATTTTATTGGTACCATGTTGGGTACATAAGTCGTTTGATCATTTTCATTTCATTGCTTTGAGGAATAGGAATGAAAAACAAAAACAGCCATTTTAATTTTTCTTTACAAAGTTCATATGTAGCATAAATAATAGATTTTCCTTATTCTGTGGATCAGTGCAACACTAAATTTATTTTGCTTTTTTATGTTTTACTACTTGTAAACAAAAATATCACTTAAAAATTAAAATATATTTTGTGTTGCCACGATCCAAGAACCATAACTTTTTTACTTTTCTCTCAATAAAGCTATGTGCAGCTTGTTTTTTGTGGCGCAAGCTGTAGATTTTATTTGGTATATACAATTGAATGATCTTTTTTTAATTTCATCTTGTTTTTGAGGCGGAATTAACCACTTCAAGTCTGCCCTTTGACTATAAACGTCCTGGTAGTGGATCTCTATCTTTGAATGGACGTTTTAAAACGTCCTTGAGCTTTGCCCCCTGTGTGCAGCACCTGTACATAGAAGCTCCATGACTCAGCTGCCTCCTGACAGTCACGAACATGGAGCTTTAACCTGAGACCTTTTTTCCTGGTCTCCAGGCTTCTGATCACTCTGACAAGCTGTCAAAGCCATCACAAATGCTTGTACTATCTCCCTCTCATTACTGCCGGTCACAGAGCAGTTTACAACCACATATGGGGTTTTTCTGCAAACTTCAGAATCAGGAAAATAAATATTCAGGTTTGATTTGCTGTTTACCCTTCTATCTTATGGGAAAAATGAATTAGAAATTGAAAATCTGCAAATTTGCGAATATATTTATAGTGCTTGAAAAGCACTATATTGTTATTCCTCCGTTTCTTTATTCTCTTTATTCTTATTCTTTTCCCTAAATTCTGCAATTAATACAGCCCGAACCGCTTGGCGTACAGACTCCGTTCAAAGTGCGTTTCGAAGCCCTCGGTGACAGGTGTGCTATGTATTTTTGGAGTCGATCGGATTTGTCGTTTTTAAGATATCACAGGTTAAACCCAAAAAAATTCCCCATAGGAATGAATGGAGAGCCTCAGTGTGCAGGCCAATCAGCCAATCACAGTGAATATGCAAATAGCAGCTCCATATATGGCACAGCAGCCACACAGTGCAGAAGGCTTAGAGATATATAGAGGAGCTCACCCAGACCTGAGGATAAGGGTTCCATAGGAATGAATGCAGAAGCAAGAATGGAGACCAATCAGCCAATCACAGCTCAATATGCAAATAGGCAGCACCATATATGGCACAGCATCCACCCAGTGGAGAAGGCTTAGAGATATATAGGCATAATATACAGGGGAGATTCCCAGACCTGAGGATAAGGGGGCATTCACATGTCTGTTGTAAAGAGCCGTGATCACAGGCCTCGGGGACGCACTGGCAGAAGAGGGGTTAATCCGCCATTTTGGATTCTGTTAAACTGTGTCTATTTATGCTGAAAGAGACTTGCACCTGTGAGAATCACAAAATGGCCGCCGAGTCCCCATGTGTTAACAGACAGCATGGCCGTTTCGCCCCATCAGCTGAGCGCAGAGTCAAACTTCAAGGGGCTTACCAGAGTGACTCTTAAAGGGGCAGTCCCTCTTAAAGAGACAACCACTCTTAAAGGGGCAGCCACTCTTAAAAAGTCAGTCACTCTTAAAGGGGCAGCAACTCTTAAAGGGATAATCACTCTTAAAGGAGCAGTCACTCTTAAAGAGGCAGACTCTTAAAGGGACAGACACTCATAAAGGGATAGTCTTTCTTAAGGGGACAGTCCCTCTTAAAGGGGCAGCCACTCTGAATGGGACAGCCACTCTTAAAGGGGCAATCGCTCTTAAAGGGATAGCCACTCTTAAAGGGATAGCCACTCTTAAAGGGAAAGTCACACTTTAAAGAACAGTAGCTCTTAAAGGGGCAGACACTCTTAAAAGGGGCAGTCACTCTTAAAGGGGCAGTCGCTCTTAAAGGGGCAGTCACTCTTAAGGGGCAGTGACTTTTAAAGAGGGAGCCACTCTTAAAGTGGCAGTCACTGTTAATAAGTCAGTCACTCTTAAAGGGACATCACTCTTAAAGGGACAGTCACTCTTAAAGGGTCAGTCACTCTTAAAGGGGCATACACAAAGTAGCAGTCACTCAAAAAGGGACAGTCACTCTTAAAGAGGTAGCCGCTCTTAAAGAGATAGCCGCTCTTAATGGGCAGCCTTAAAGAAGCCTAAAGACAGAAACTCTTAAAGGGGCAGCCACTCTTAAAGGGGCAGCAACTCAAAGGGCCAGCAACTCTTAAAGGGGCAGTCCCTCTTAAAGGAGCAGTCCCTCTTAAAGGGGCAGTCCCTCTTAAAGTGGCAGTCCCTCTTAAAGCGGCAGTCACTCTTAAAAGGGTAGTAACTCTTAAAGGGGCAGTAACTCTTAAAGGGATAGTCACTTTTAAAAGGAAAGTCACTCTTAAAAGGGCAGACACTCTTTAAGGGGCAGTCCCTCTTAAAGGGACAACCACTCAAAGGGGCAACCACTCTTAAAGGGGCAGTCACTCTTAAAGGGACAGTCACTGTTAAAAGAGCAGACACTCTTAAAAGGGCAGTAACTCTTAAAGGGGCAGTCACTCTTAAAGGGACAGACACGCTTTAAAAGGCAGTCCCTCTTAAAGGGATAGACACTCTTAAAGGGACAGTCACTCTTAAAGGAGCAGACACTCTTAAAGGGGCAGTCACACAGGTGTACTCTGGAAGTCACTGTTAAAGGTGTGCCCTTTTCAAGCACTATGTATTTTCTTCTGGAAATGCAAATCTAGTTTAAATTTCACCTTCCTTCTGTTTTAATTCTTGTGGGAAATCTAAAGGGTTAACAAACTTTATAAAATCAGTTTTGATTACATTGGGAGCTGTAGTGTCTAAAATATGTTAATTTATAGGAGGTTTCTATTATTTAAGCCCCTCAAAGTCACTTTAGAACTGCAAAGGTCCTTTAAAATTAACTATTGGAAATTTTCATGAAAATCTTAAAAATTCGAAGCCTTCTAACGTACTAAAAAAAAGAAAATTACATTTCCAAAATTATTCCAACATGAAGTGGACATACGGTGAATGTTCATTAATAACAATTTTATTAGATATCCCTATGCAACTTAAAAGCAGAGAAATTCATATTTAAAAAATTGTGATTTTTTTTCAAAATTTTCAGTAAATTTTGATTTTTATTTTATAAATAAAGGTAAAACATATTGACTCAGTACAATGTGTCACGAGAAAACAATCTCTGAATGGCTTGGATAAGTAAAAGCGTTAAGTAAAAGTTATTACCACATGAAGTGACAAATGTCAGATTTGCAAAATTAGGCCTGGTCAGGAAGTTTGTGGACAAAGTGGCCCAGATCTGAAGGGGTTAAAGAAAACCTGAGGAATCATCGACTGTAAGGTACAGTAAATGTAGATCATGGAAAGGGGCTAAGGTCATTATAAATCAATAAGAATACCGATTACCCGTCGCTCAATCCATTGAACAGAAATTGACAATTGGCAAACAAAAAAAATACTCTTTACAAAGAAACACAGCAACAGTTTCTAGGCCAATGTCCATGAAAGTTGACAACAGTGTTGTGAAGAAACACCATCAAGACAAAACCATGAATTAGAAACTGGAATTTTACAACCTCAATAAAACTGAAGCTGAGCACTAGCCTATGTTATTTCTTGTGGTTTTTATTGATTCCTCTTAGCTGACCTTCAGCTCTTAAAGAAGACCTTTGACCTCTTCTGACAGCATTCTGGAGCATCTATTCTTGTGTCTCTATGTTGTGCCATTACTTTATTATTTCTTCTAGAAGTAATGTATAAATTGCTGTTAGCCTTCAGTAAGTGTACAGAGGGGAGGTAACCAGTTGGGGTGTGTCCCTGCACAGACTCTATCCAATCAGTGCAGCCATTTTCAATCTGTGCAGGTACACAGCCCCAAATGGTTACCTCCCCTCTGTACCGTTACTGAAGGCAAATAGCAATTCATTCATAACTTCTAGAAGAAATAATAAAGGAATGGCACAACATACAGACATAAGAATAGATGCTCCAGAATTGTTATTACATGGGGAATGCATGAAGATACTAAAATAGGCATCCTCTTTAAGGTGGCCAAAACACAGACAAAAGAAAGTTGATGGTTGGAGAGCAGTTGAACAAACGATCACCTAGTGAACAACCATTTTGCAGACACCGCCGTACACATTTTAGTCTGTATTGGTAGCTCTAATCGTTCACACTGGCCTAACACATTCAGTGAAACCTGGTGATGAACAAGAGATCTTTCTATGTTCTTCCCAAAAAAGCTCTTTTGTCCACAAACGATCCTTCTGTAAGGTCTCCTGTAGACGGTCGTTGTTGGCCTGTGCCGATGCACGGACACCGTCCATGTGCTCGCCATATGTGGACACGAACACATTCACTTAAGTGAAGTCCATGATCTGCATCCAAGGGTCCGCTCCACAAGGAAAAGTACTGCATGTACTACTTTTTTGCAGTGCGGAAGTACGTATAGAAAACCAACAGAAGCATTCTGTAGTGCTTCTGTGAGGTTCTGTGTTCCGCACCTTTCAGGTTGCGAACCCATTCAAATGACTTGGTCCACATCCGTGGATGGTGCTTGTACATCTGTGGCTGGTGCCTGTATATTGAGTACCTGCTGTTTGTGGGCCTATTTTGCTTAAAATTTCTTCCATGGCCGACTTCTTTTCAGATGATGGTAGTCTGTCATCCATTGGCTAAAATGATTGTTCTTTGTCAAAATTTACCTGACGAATAATTGTTTTGGTGAAAATTGCTCTTTTCAATCAACGTTATGTTTATTGTGTATGAGTACCTGTATGACCTTTTATGGACTGTGACCTATAAACTATGGCAGAATTTATATTTGAGTTTTTTTTTAATTAGTATGTTTTTTGGGATCTTTTTTTGTCAGATTCTAATCTGTGGAGTAAGCCCTGGATAATCAGTATTATACCTTGAAGATCATACTCTAATTTTGGTATGTAAAAGCTGTTCATTCCACTTACTCCAATCCTGTGTGAAATTCAGCGGCATACTACTGTGGTTGACCTTGCAGGTATAAACATCATCAGCCAGAGACGTGACATTGAAAGATAATGAGGTCAGATATGTCAGTTCAGGAAGTGGCAAGGTCAGCCTTTCCATCATCTTCTCCGTTATCTGCTGTCCATTCTTGTACCACATTATGAAGATTTCCTTGGGGTAATGTCCATATGCTCGGCAGTAGAGCCTAAGTCCAGCATTGTCTACAGGAATATGTGTCATTTTCACAACTGGAACTTCTATTAGGAGGAAAGACAAGCGTTAATGACATGAATATGATATCATTTGTTAAAGGGAATGTATTGCAAGAAAGTAATCTATTGTTATTTACAGTAGGGGAAAAAGTATTTAGTCAGCCACCAATTGTGCAAATTCTCCCACTTAAAAAGATGAGGTCGGCTTGTAATTGACATCATAGGTAGACCTCAACTATGAGAGACAAAATGAGAAAACAAATCCAGAAATTCACATTGTCTGATTTTTAAAGAATTTATTGGCAAATTATGGTGGAAAATAAGTATTTGGTCACCTACAAACAAGCAAGATTTCTGGCTCTCACAGACCTGTAACTTCTTCTTTAAGAGGCTCCTCTGTCCTCCACTCATTACCTGTAGTAATGGCACCTGTTTGTTATCAGTATAAAAGACACCTGTCCACAACCTCAAACAGTCACACTCCAAACTCCACTATGGTGAAGACCAAAGAGCTGTCGAAGGACACCAGAAACAAAATTGTAGACCTGCACCAGGCTGGGAAGTCTGAATCTGCAATAGGCAAGCAGCATGTCCCCCTGCTTAAGCCAGTACATATCCGGGCCCGTCTGAAGTTTGCTAGAGAGCATTTGGATGTTCCAGAATAGTATTGGGAGAATGTCATATGGTCAGATGAAACCAACGTAGAACTGTTTGGTAGAAACACAACTCGTCGTGTTTGGAGGAGAGTGAATGCTTTGGGGCTGTTTCTCTGCAAAGGGACCACTGATCCATGTACATGAAAGACCTCCTTCCATCAGCAAGGGCATTGAAGATGAAATGTGGCTGATCCCAAGTATACCACCAGGGCAATGAAGGAACGGCTTCGTAAGAAGCATTTCAAGGTCCTGGAGTGGCCTAGCCAGTCTCCAGATCTCAACCCCATAGAAAACCTTTGGAGGGAGTTGAAAGTCCGTGTTGCCAAGCAACAGTCCCAAAACATCACTGCTCTAGAGGAGATCTACATGGAGGAATGGGCCAACATACCAGCAACAGTGTGTGCCAACCTTGTGAAGACTTACAGAAAACGTTTGACCTCTGTCATTGCCAACAAATGATGTATAACAAAGTATTGAGATGAACTTTTGTTTTTGACCAAATACTTATTTTCCACCATAATGCAAATTGCAAATAAATTCTTTAAAAATCAGAGAATGTGATTTTCTGGATTTGTTTTCTCATTTTGTCTCTCATAGTTGAGGTTTACCTATGATGTCAATTACAGGCCGACCTCATCTTTTTAAGTGATATAACTCCTTGTGAAAAACTCCTTGGCTGTGACGCTCTCCAATGTGATTGGATCGCAGCACAGCCAGGGAGAAGGAGACGCCCATTGAGAAACTCGGGCGTCTCCTCCTCCCTGTTCCGATGCCCACAATTAGCATACTGAGCGGGAGAAATACAGGGGGCCACAGCAGAGCGTAGGAGCGCTATTTTGAAAAACCAAACCCCATGTCAGAAGCAGCGGGGGTTGCCCTAACTAACTGTCTAAACTTATATGCAGTCAGTATATCAGAAAGGCAAACTACGGTGGTGCTTGAAAGTTTGTCAACTCTTCAGAATTTTCTATGTTTCTGAATAAATTTGACCTAAAAATACATCAGATTATCACACAACTCCTAAAAGTAGATAAGTCTTTTAACTATTGAGAAAAATAATCCAATGTCATCTGTCTGTGAGTGGCGAAAGTAAGTGAAGTCAGGCGTTTTCAATCAATGGGATAACAATCGGTGTGAGTGGGTGACCTGTTTTATTTAAAGAACAGGGATCTATCAACCATTCATTACATATGGGATCTTCTGATGTAAGATGCTGAAGTTGGAGGAGGAATAAGGGTCAATCCGCTGCTAGAGGAGTCTGGAAGCAGTTTTTTCCTCTCTCACCAGCCGAGATGAGCGGGGATGTGTATGGCTGCTATCTAATGTGTATGGCTGGCCTTATATCTCTCATCTCTTCTGTGTCCACCAACCTGTATGATGGTGGGACAGCATTCAACACATATGGCGCTTAAAAAGTACACATTGCGAGTGGCCAGCCATAACATTCCCTGGGGATATCAACTGTTGGCTGGGGCTTTGAGAAGCTGGACCTACACAATGTTCACAGAGCTTCACTGAAAAATGGGGTTATTCTCTTTACCCTTTCTGTAATATTTCTTAGCACCACGATCACGCAAGATACAAAATATTATTACTACTAAAAGTTATAAGTTACAAAGCTCATCTCATACATTACTGACCTTTCCTATCGAGCGTGCATTTGCTCATTTGAAACAGTTCTTGTATGTGCGGAATACATTGACTCAATGAATTATTTGTTTCTTGTTCAGATGTAGTTTTATTTCCATTCCAATGATCGACAAAATCTTCATACTCCGGCAGTTCTGCCATCCATTTTCGAGTCTCCCAGTTGAAAAACATAAGTGATTTTCCATTAAAATGACATTTTTTTATTATATCAACTGTGCCATTATCAAAGAGGGTGCATCCGTCCAAATTCTGAAGAATGTGGTCTCCTTGAAATGGAAGAACATAAACTCTGCATGAGTGGTAAATAATCGAATGTCCATTACAGAAAATCATCAGCTCTCATGACATCTCTATTTCAGTAAATACTTGCATTCCCCATAACTATTTCTGGCACTGGCAAACTACAGCTCCCAATCACTTGAATGCTGCAGTCCCCCAGCACATCCACTATACTGTGTGCGGAGCCTTCTGCTTCCAGTGCCATCCTCTGTATGGTCTCTGGTGTCTGTGGCTGCCAAAACAACTGGTCATCCTGGAGGTGGGCGGTCTCATATTGATGACATATTCTGAGAATAGGTCAAACCTACTTAAAGGGTCATAGTAATTACTAAACAAAAATGTAATTAAAAAAAGTGTTTTTACTGTGCAAGTAATATAGCATAATAAAAATTGTGTACTTATATGGTATGAACACAATCGTACTGATACTCAGAATAACGTTATCAGTAGTGTTAATCGAGCACCGTAATGCTCGGGTGCTCTGGCCAAACACTAGGTGGTGCTCGAGTGCTCGGCCGAGCACCTGAGTACAATGGAAATGACTGGGAGAACCCGAACACTAAACCAGGCACCCCCTGCTCTGAAGAGGGGAGGTGTCTGGTTCATAGAGAAAGGTGAGAAAATGGTGGAAACACCACTGAAATGGTTTGGGAACAGCATGGGGAGGATGTCTGGATGCATCTTGGACATCGAAATCGCTGCTGGGAACGATGTTGTCCGAGTATTACGCCACTTTTACCGAATGACAAGAATGCCCCCAAAACCAAATATAACATTGATTTTAGAGGCAATATTGTTAGGAAACATATATTTACTTGTATATAAAGCGCATGTAGCAGCAGGCCCTCACCCCTAATGTTTTACACGGTCAGGTCAGCAGTAGGCACTCACCCCTAATGTTTTAGATGGTCAGATCAGCAGTAGGCACTCGCCCCTAATGTTTTTGAGTGTCAGCAGCACTGAAGGTCAAATTGTCAGGAGGAGGACCAGAGTGAAAAAGTGGAAGAGGAGATGGTAGACGATGAAATCACTGGTCCAACATGGGAAAGTGGCAAGCTGAGCAAGGACAGCAGTACAGAGGGGGAGGGATCTGCAGCACCGCTACAGGCTGGAAGAGGCAGTGTGGTGGCAAAAGGGAGAAGGCAGGCCACACCAACAAGTGTGGACGATAAAATAATTGTCATTTGCAACCTGTGCCATACCAAAATGAACAGGGGCATGAACACTAGCAACCTGACCACCACCAACATGATTCTCATGGCAGCAAAGCACCCTAATAGGTGGGCAAACGCCTGGATCCACAATCGGTGTCTGTGGGTCACACCACTGCCTCCTCTTCCTTGTGTTATGTGCTAGCCAAGACGCAGGCCCAGATGCCTCCCACCTTGCACCTAGACCCTCACAAGCACAATCAGCGAGCACATCGACTTCTGTGTCCCAGCGCAGCGTACAGATGTCCTCTATCAAATACCTTTTGAACGAAAGCGCCTTTGAACGAAAGCGCAAATACCCAGCCACCCACCCACAGGCCATAGCACTAAATGTACACTTTTGCAAATTGGCGCGGGAAATGTTGCTGTTTAGGCTTGTAGACACTGAGGCTTTTCGCAGTCTGATGGCGGCTGTCCCTCGTTACTCAGTACTTAGCCACCATTATTTTTGCTGGTGTGCTGTCACCGCCTTACACCAACATGTGTCCTGTAACATAACCCGTGCTCTGACCAACACAGTTACTGGTAAGGTCTACTTAATGACTGACAAATGGACAAGTGTCTTTGGCCAGGGATGCTACATTTCCCTGACGGCACACTGGGTGAACATTGTGGAGGCTGGGAGATAGTCGTACCCTGGGATGGCACATGTGCTACCAATACAAAGGATTGCGAGCTTTGGGACTGACTGGATATGCCAGTGTTTCATTTCACTATTTCTTCAACATCCCTGAGCAGCTGCCTATCTAGACTGTAGAAGTATATCTCTTTGACTATATTCTGCAAGTTCCCTTCACTTCCAAATATGAATTTTGTTACTTACCTTCTGGGTAACTTAGAAATTCCATGATGCTATGTAACAACAAAATCATTATCAGATAAAACCTGCGTTCATTAGCACTGACACTCAGTAGAGTACTATTAGCACCCTTAAACCAGGGCACTTTACGTTCTACCACTCCATCGACAATGTCAAACCGGAATAGTGTGATGTCATCAATCGTCCTCGTTGAGTGGTATGAAAGAAGATTGAGTGATGCATTGTAGGTTAGAGTTGTGTAGAAGTAATGAGAGTGGTTGCCTGGGTGAGAGAGAGCATATGAAGAGGTTGTAGTTATACAAATATTAGATCCACATTTTGTTCAATTTACATTTTATAAACATAAGCGCGTCTGTCATTCATATGTCCAAGTCTTCTCTTCAGATTGGTCACAAACTGGATACACTGGCAGTGAGGGGCTGAAGGATGTGGTTCACATTATTTGCATGGTATTCTTTCTTAGGCTGACTATACACATTAGATAGCTGTAGACCAAATGCTAGCTTGTGCAGTACACCAGAAGACTACTACAAGGGGTTAATTATTGACAAAAGGATTAACTTAATTTTGACAAGTTAAAAGTTGTGATTTATTGTTGGAGCACTTATCTTTGTTTGCACTGTACATCCTAAATAGCAATGTATGGGCAAAATATAAGGTTAACATTGGCAGACTGTTTAGGTTACCAGGGTGATGGACTTAGGCTACTTTCACATTAGCGGCAGTCCGGATCCGGCAGGTGAAGGGTGCCGCGTTCCGGCCCCACACATGTCACAGTACAGACATATACATACACACACATATACAAACAGACACATACACAGACATACAAACACATACATACTTACATACTCCAGGCAGGCAGGCCGCACGTTTTCATGCCCAGGAGGCGCGCAGCTATGACGTTTCCCCACAGCGCCCTCTGCTGGGCGCTGTAGGGAATCGTCATAGCTGCGCGCCTCCTGGGCGTGAAGACGTGCGGCCTCCCTGCCTGGAGTATGTAAGTATGTATGTGTTTGTGTGTCTGTGTATGTCTGTATGTACTGTATGTATGTACTGTATGTCTGTATGTATGTCTGTATGTATGTCGTGACGGATCCGTCCTGAACTCCATTGAAAGTCAATGGAGGGCGGATCCGTTTACCATTGTGGTCACACCAAACGGATCCGTCCCCATTGACTTGCATTGGGGGTCATTCCGGATCCGTCTTGGTGCGGATGCCGAGACCGGAGAGCAAACCGCAGCATGTTGCGGGTTGTTCTCTGGTCTGAAGACGGAACAGAATGCTTTCAGGAGAATTCCGTTGTCTTCAGTTCAGTTTTGTCCCCATTGACAATGAATGGGGACAAAACTGAAGCGTTTTATTCCGGTATTGAGCCCCTATGACGGAACTCAATACCGGAATTTAAAAACGCTAGTGTGAAAGTAGCCTTAGTCCATCCCCTGGTTAGTTAGTTGATGAGTCTAGTCTGAGCATAGCTGAAAGAAGAACATGTGTGTACAAGTTCCTGCTGACCAGGCCCAGGTCCACAGGACCTATGTCTACATCAGAGTACCCCTGACAGAAGGAGATAATCCAGCTTAGAAGGTCGAGAACCATCCAGGATGTTCAGGATTCTGACTTTGCTGCAGTGGAAAGGATTATTGCTTTTGGCACCTACTACACTTTGAGATGGACTAGCTATCCATATCTAAAATCTGCACCCATCAGCCTGGGAACTACAACTACCAACATTGTGTCTGCCCATACACAGCTTCTGGGTAAAGTAACCAGTGTGAGATACTTTGGAACTGTGCCTTTACTGCTATATATACTACTATTCCTGTCATCAGTCTATTAAAGAAGACTTTATTTATTGCAACCAATGGGCCTGGTTATTGACTCCATTGCATTAACCCCACCTACCACCAATGTGGTTAGGGCTGAAGGTTTACTGACCACACCTACTTGTATTAGCCTTACCTGGGGCTTGATGGAGGCATTTGGGGGCTGGGGGCTGTTGGAGGCATTTGGGGCTGCTGGGGATGGGCAGGCATTTGGGGCTGATGCATGGGAGGCATGGAGGCATTTGGGGGCTGATGGAGGCATTTGGGCACTGGGAGGCATTGGGGCTGATGGAGGCATTTGGATGGCATTTGGGGGCATTGGGGGCTGATAGAGGCATTTGGGCATTGGGGGGGGCTGATAGAGCATTTGGGGCTGATATTGAGAGGCTCTTATCTGAGATCTGATTGGGGGTTATTCACATTGAGGTCTGATCTGAGGTCTTATTGGGGTCTTATTAACATTGGGGGTCTGATTGGGGCTGTGAGCTGATAGGGCGAAAAATGCATTCTGTGCTGAGAATCAACGTGACAAACTTTGATCCAAACATTTCAAAACTGGTTTCTGGAAAACATCTGCAGACGTCACATTAATGAAAATGACATCAAATAGTGAGTACATAAATTATTTCTGGTTTATGATTTCTTTCTAATACTGTGTTATCTAAATTACTGTAGTAGAATAATTTCCTTTTTAATGATTGTATTTCTTTCTGGCAATGCTACCTGGTTCTGGCCCGCAAAATTTATTCCATATCTAGTGCGGCCCCCAGATGAAAAATGGTTGGGCACCACTGACCTAGATTACTGCAGGAATTCCATTGAACAAGGAAGTGTTGCAATTCCTGAACTCAACATTGGTTAGAAGTGATGGGAGCTAATAGATATGTGTTTTAATATCAGTAAGATCCCTTTAAGTGTTTGCATCTCACATACTTAGGAAAAACACACTTTTCCTTCAATGCAAAGTAACAGAGTGAAGTGCATGGCAGAACCTTTGTGACTCAAAGTGACAGCTAAAATAATTTTAAATCCAGGTGTGAATGCGCCTGTAGAATATGAGATGGTGGAACTCAAGACTAGTATACGCGTATTAACCAGCAATTTTTTGTAATAAGAAAGCTGGCATATGCTATGTATGCTTTCCCTCTCTGCTGCCAATTTTCAGCCCACACTCAGGTGTGTAAGGTCTATTAGATTTCAAGGACCAATGCACAGAATGTCATGTCGTTGTTGCTGACATCAAACAGTTCCATAGCTTTTAATATCTAAAGAAACAAAGAAAAAAGAGACTTCTTGTGGGTACTGCTTGTTGAACAAACTTTTATCTGCATAGTCTTGGTATATACATTTATTTGTGTAAAATAAAAACACATTTCGGGACGGGACCAGCACCAGGGGAGTATTTATAGGGGGAAGCGGCTGCTTTGGGGCCCAACTTGGAGGAGGACTAAAATATATTATTATTGTCAGAGCCCCCTCAACAGTATTGTACAATGACATTATATACAGGAAACGGACGGATTGGCTGGCAGGCCTCATCTGAGAGCCCGATCTTGACTAGCCTCAGGAGTGGGGGTTGCACAGGAATCAGGAGTTGCAAAATATATTATTATTGTCAGAGCTTTTTTATGTTCTTCTGACAGATCAGAAGAGTGAAAAACTAAACAGTGATGTGACCTTTCACATGATCTGCATTTGGTCAGTATTCTGCTTCAGTATTTGTAAGGTACGGAACCTACAGAGATTCTTCTGATTGTGTGAAGTTATTCCCTATCCATTGGATAGAGATAAGTATTACATCAGGGGGACCCCCCCAAACAATCATGAGAATGCGGACCCCATACTTTGAGGAGCCCCCGAAATGTATGGAGGGGCCGGTTGGGCATATGAGCTGCCACTCCATTCATTTCTATGAGAGTTCTGGAGATAGATGAGCTCTGTACTCCGCTATCTCTGGGACTCCCATAGAAATGAATAGAGGGGCTGTGCATATGCGCAACTGGCTGCTTTGTTCAATTCGGGGAGCTCCACTGGCTCCTAATTATCATCAGTGGGATTCCCAGGGGTAGGACCCTCATCTAGCAGCAATCTGCTATCATGTGAATTGGGGATAACGTCATACAACCAGAATACCCCTTAAAGCATGCTTCAAGTGATCTACTTTTACTACCTAGGATACCCACCTCAGCATGAAAATTCAAGTTTCGAATTAAAAGTTTAGAATTAGAAGTGAATGCTCTTGGCTGTTTGGCAGCACCATGCATTCATTTCAATATGGGACAGAGTAGGAGAAGACTTTCATTACTGCAGCTCAACAGAGGCTCTTTGCTCAGAGATAGATAGCTAGATCAAGAGTGTGTTAGAAATCGGGGGATCATTAGGAGATTCAAATAAAACAACTGCCGTATTCTAACAGGGAGTTACAAGCTGTTTGTATGTTTAGAGAGAACTTCCCAGATAATGAAGTCCTTTGATCACAGCAGCATCTGCACTGATTCAAACAAGCATTTTTTGCAGTGAGAGGGTAGGCAGGAGGTATGATGCGGGTTGAGATATATCGTTATGTGCAATTATACAGATATACATTAAGAACTATGGTACCTGTTGATGAATTAAGGCTAATTGAGGTGGGAAGCACAAACATCTAATATAACATCAAAGGTACATGAGAATCTAACAGCTTTATCATTTTTTTGTACTAGAGCTACGCATTAAGACTCTGTATACCAGTTTCTAAATTAAATCTTATAGCCACCCAAAGTGTCCACAATTAAGATAAATTAAAAAATTTGTAAAGACAGTCCGAGTCTCAACTATCACCCAGGACGCATTACCTGAAAAGGCAAAATGAGCAGATAACAGAAGGAGAAGAGCTTGAAGTAACACACATCTTGTCATCTTAGTGAACGTTCACTGTGATCTTCTGTGATACAAATTAGGACTGGAGGTGTACACAGCTTAAAGGCTCACCACCCTTTTTATAGAGCCATCTAGGTGTGTCTCCGGCTGGCATATAAAAACGTCCATGGTAAGAATAATAACTGTATAACACTCACAGGATGAGATAAACCGGTATTTTCTCAAATGCTCCTAATTATATGCTTTGCAGAATAAAAACGATGTCAAGTAATAGAAAGCCATCTAAGCCAATAGAGGTTAAAGGAAATCAAAATGGAATCTGCAATTGACATGTATATTTTTGCCCATTGAATGGGACTAAATCTGATTTGGGTCCGTGGCATGTACTAAAAATCTGCAGCCAGAGTCTGAGGGTCAGTCTTCGATTTCCATCACAGATTATGAATGTATTCTGTGTTCACATACTTTATATTCATTTGTCCTTCATCTAAACATTTGACTAAAAAAACACTTCTTAACTTTTGACCCATCATTCAGTTATTTGCCATGTTATTCCATGAGTATAAAGGAAAAACAATACAGTACCTATGGAGTCCAAACTTTCGTGCTCCCTACTGATCTATTCCAGTTCCATGGCTCCCTTCTCTGGTCTACCAGTTGCAGTGACTGGACCGCAGGGGCAATATGTGAGTTACGGTGGGCCGATGGGTGTAGTAGTAGTTTACTCACAGTTCTGTAGAGTTCGCTGGGTCAGCATGCAGTGATTCTTCGGGGCATACTCTGTTATTCAGGAATCCACTGCCAGATGGTGGCTGAGGTGCCCTTGGTGGTGTGGTTTAAGGTGCAGGGGAGGCAGGGTCTCTGGTTTTCATGACACCAGCACCTTTGGGTGCAAATAGGTGATACGTTCACACAATAAGGAGACCAGTTCTCTTAAAGTGAGTCTGTCACCTACTTTTCACCAATATAACTAACAACACTGCCCCATAGAAGATTGCAGACACATGCCAGACATACGTATGTGTACTAAGTGTCTGTATTCCATGTCCAGGAAAAGCACTTTTATTCTGCTGGAAAACAGCTCCCAAGTGCCCAGCTGAAAGTGCAAGTAAAAACAGCTTTCTCTCGATTTCTAACAACTATATCTTCTGATATAGTGCATATAATGCTACGATTCTGGTATCGTTTCAAAGGATGGAATGCCAGCTGTCAAACAAGGTAATGTTTCTAGAGCTGTGCACTTAGGAGCTGTTTTCCAGCAGAATAAAAGTGCTTTTCCTGGACATGGAATAAAGGCACAAAGTGCACACAGGTGTGTTCGGAATGTGTCTGCAATCTACTATGGGGCAGTGCTCTTTGTTATATTGGTGAAAAACAGGTGACAGACTCCCTTTAACAAATTCCCAAAGGTCATCAATGTGCGTTAAATTCATCTACAGCAAGGCAGCTGCTTCAATGGTTCAGATTAGTTCCCAGAAGTTGCAAAAGGGGTTGTTTTCCTCTATAACAATCAATCCCTTGTTTCTCCAGGCTGGAGGGATATACAATCTCTGTTATACTGTATAGTCATATAATTCGGTATCTTTTCTAGGAATACTATATCCTGACAGGTGGACTTTCTGTCTTTGGTTATGGTGGGCAGCTCTCCGCCAAATGCAGAGGAGGCTAGAGCCTGATAAATGACAATTACCTTCCTTTGCCAATATTCTCCTTCCTCTCTGGGTTGCCTGGAGCTTCTGTAATCTTTCCCTTCTATGGGCTGGTACATGAAACTAACTTTGGAGTCTAGATAACTCTCCACACTGGCTGCTGAGGTGCAGCGTTTTCCTCAGACATCACACTCTCCTCCTTCTTCTTCTTAGAGAGCAGGGCAGAGTCAGCCTTGGGAGGTTTTTTAGAACCTCCCCCTTGTGCCTCAATTTCCTATGCAAGTTTATGGAATTGAGGCACAAGGACATTTTCATGAAACACTATCACAATATTAAGCAGTGTGTTTCAGGACACTGCACAGTGTTCACACTAAATCTTTGTCCTGGTTGAGGTAAAGCCTAACCTGTATATTTGTTGCTTCATGGGGGTGTGGATATTTGACAGGTTTGAATCTGATCTGACCAAGAGCAAAATCTGCATGTAGTTGGTATCTTCACGTGTTTGCATGGATTTCCTCTTGGTATTTTATTTTCCTTCCGCACACCAAAGACTTACTCATATAGGGGAACAGACATATGCAACTTTTTGGCATATATCTGTCGCAGATGACAGAGACTTTTTCCGCCACTCACACACAAATCTAAAAAAAAGGGGCGTGTAGTGAAGGCTCTGATTCATTTCTATGCTTTTTGGAGGCCGGTGCCTCTACATACTAGAGATGCGCCAAGCAAGAACGAGACAGCGTCTAATAATGTCTTCCAAGTCCCATGTGTTTAGTGTTGAGCTCCACTGGCAGGATGATAATGCTATATAAGCAAGTAAATAATGAAAAAACTTATTCAGAAGCACTGATCTTGGAAAAAATCTAATGGGGTTTTTATTAACAGAAATATGCTACATTAAGTGATTTCTGATGCAATTGCAGCACAATATATGATATCCCTGCTTATGCTAGATCTAAAAAAAGTGGGAATGGGTGTGGTGGGGAAGGGGACAGGCCAGCAGGTCCCTCTCATTTACCATTTTCTACGCCTGTTTAAGGTGTAGAAAATGGTCTAAATGTAAGACAGCTAGGAAGCTGTCTTACATTTAGAAGCGACGGTGGATGCGCCAAAGTTATGTCCAATAAACGAGGTCCAAGGCTCGTACATTGGGTGAAATGATCGCTTATGCTGACACCTAAATCATAACTTGTGGGCAGCAGCATCATGCTGTGCAATCAGTGATTTTCTGCCCAGAAACAGTGAATCTACATGAGCATGAATGTTAGTGTGGACATGACTGCTTCATGTAAATGCAGCTCTTTCCTCCAATGAGGACCAGGCAATTATCAGGAAGAAATGGTTCTTTCCCTATAATTGTCCATTAGGTGGGCATGTGTAAGTGCACCCAGTGTTGAAAGAATAAACGTAATAGGGTACGTGAGAGAGGAGATTACAGCACTTGACATCCTAGAGCCGGGATCAGCAACCTCCAGCACTCCAGCTGCTCAGAAACTACAACTCCCAGAATGCCTGTGGAAGTTAGAAGAACAGCCGAGCATGTTTTCATGCTGGGAGTATATAGTTTTATGGTCTCTAAATTGATCTAAGAGACATGTTGTACCCACTATGTCTATAGCAGATTCATTACATTTTCAACATGTCAAGCAGAGTCATAAATTTATATTCCAAAATTCTTCTAGCTCTTTGAGATTTGAAATCGC
>ONZH01012239.1:0-95070 GCA_900303285.1 Rhinella marina
GCTCCTCCAGCTCAACCCCCTTCCCCCCAGCCTTCCCCCCCACAGAAAGTATGGATTCAGATCTGGCATACTCATAGGAACTCTTTTCAGGACCCTACCAGAGACACAAACACTGCTCAACAGCAACCTGAGCAGTTGCTCTGTCCCGATGCCCAAAATTTAGAACTTTCGCAGTCTGTGGGTGATGAGAGTGTGGACTTAGTGCAAGTAGTGCGTCAAGAGGTGTTGGATGATGATGAGACACGGTTGTCAGACATTGACGTTGTTGTCAGGGCAGTAAGTCCGAGGGGGGAGCAGAGTGAGGAATCGGAGGAAGAGCTGGTGGATGATGAGGTGACTGACCCGAGCTGGATTGGTAATCCAACTCAAGACAGTGCTTCTGAGCGGGAGGCAAGTGCAGCACCGGGACAGGTTGGAAGAGGCAGTGGGGTGGCTAGAGGGAGAAGCAGGGCCAGAGCAGGTAGATCAGCAACTGTTTCACGGAGTCAAGCTCCCGTGCCGAGGCCTAGATGTTCGCAAGTCTGGAGGTTTTTTAAAGAAAGTGAGGATGACCGACGGACTGTGGCGTGCAACCTGTGCCACACCAGGATCAGCAGGGGAGCCACCACTACCAGCCTAACCACTACCAGCATGCGCAGGCATATGAGGGCTAAACACCCGACTCAGTGGAACCAAGGCCGTTCACTGCGGGTCACACCACTGCCCCTTCCCCTGTGTCACATGCTGGCTCGGCAAGTCAACCCCCGCACAGGACCCCGGCACGAGCGCTGACCGCCCTACCACCACCTACCACCAATGTGTCCCAGCTGTCTTTGCAGCAGACATTTGAGCGCAAGTGCAAATACAATTCCAGCCACCCACATGCACAAGCCCTAAACGTCCACATCTCCAAATTGTTGAGCCTTGAGATGCTGCCCTATAGACTGGTAGAGACTGAGGCTTTCCACAACCTGATGGCGGTGGCTGTCCCTCGGCCACTATTTTTCCCCAATGTGCCGTCCCAGCACTACACCAGCACGTGTCAGAGAACATTATCCATGCCCTGACCAACGCGGTTAGTGATAAGGTCCACCTAACCACGGACACGTGGACAAGTGCTGGCGGGCAGGGACACTATATCTCACTGACGGCACATTGGGTTAACTTGGTGGAGGCTGGGACCGAATCTGACCCTGGGGCCGCTCATGTGCTGCCCACACTGAGGATTGCGGGCCCTGCCTCGGTCACAGTTTCTCAGGCTTATTATGCCTCTTCCTCCAACCCCTTCTCCTCCTCCTCCTCTCAATTACCATCCGTGAGTATGGCGCCTTCAGTCGGTAGATCCAGGTGCAGCTGCAATGCCGTGGGTAAGCGCCAACATGCGGTGCTGAAACTGCTGAGCTTAGGTGACAAGAGGTACACCGCCCCAAGAGCTGTTACAGGGCATCATGGCGCAGACCGATCTTTGGCTGGCGCCGCTGAACCTCAAACCAGGCATGGTTGTGTGTGACAACGGGCGTAACCTGGTGGCGGCTCTGCATCTCGGCAGGCTCACACATGTGCCATGCCTGGCCCATGTGTTCAATCTTGTGGTTCAGCGGTTCCTCAAGACCTACCCCAATTTGTCTGATTTGCTTACCAAGGTGCGACGCATCTGTGCGAATTTCCGTAAGTCAACCACAGATGCTGCCAGCCTCAGGGCAGTGCAACGGTGCTTGGCAACTGCCAGCTCACCGACTGTTGAGCGATGTGCCCACGTGATGGAATTCTACATTACACATGTTAGCCAGGGTTTACCATCACCGCAGACCCATTGTAGACTGCCAGATGACAACTTCCACGAGAACTGGTAGTCAGGTTAGTCAGCTTCCTCAAGTCTACAGTGAGGAGTGGACGTGGATGTCTGATATCTGTCAGGTGTTAAGCCACTTTGATGAGTCAACGCAGATGGTCAGCGGCGATGCCGCCATTATCAGCGTTACCATCCCACTGCTTTGTCTGCTGAAAAAGTCACTACTCAGCATGAAGTCAGAGGCTTTGCGCTTGTCACTGGAGATGGGGAAAGAAGATACGTTGCTTGATAGCCAGAGCACCCTCAGGTCTGTTTCTCAGCGCGTATTGGAGGAGGAGGATGAGGAGGAACAGGAGGAGACTGTTGGCGAGACTGAAGAGGGTACCTATGCTCATTCCTTCTTATCTGTTGAGCGTGTATGGGCTGAAGAGGAAGAGTTGGAGGAGGAGGAGGAGGAAATGGAGAGTCAGCCTACTGAGGAAAGGGAATTCTTGCGTGTTGGGACTCTTGCGCACTTGGCTGACTTCATGTTAGGCTGCCTTTCCCGTGACCCTCGCGTTAGAAGCATTTTTGACAACACCGATTACTGGGTGTTCACCCTCCTGGACCCCTGGTACAAGCAGAACTTTTCCACTCTCATTCCTGTAGAGTAGAGGAGTACGAGAGTGAATCAATATCAACAGGCCCTGGTGCACAAGCTGAAACTATACTTCCCATCTGACACCGCTAGTAGCAGAGGACGTAGTTCTGCGGGCCAACTAGCGGGGGAGAGGAGGGGAGCAGGCAGCTTGTCAAGCACTGGCAGGGAAAACTCTCCAAGGCCTTTGCCAGTTTTATGTCACCCCAGCAAGACTATGTCACCTGTCCCCAGTCTAGGCAGAGTAGGGGGGAGCTGTTCAGAAAGATGGTGAGGGAGTACATAGCTCACCATACCAGCGTCCTATGTGATCACTCTGCTCCATACAACTACTGGGTTGCAAAGCTGGACACGTGGCCCGAACTGGTGCTGTACGCCTTGGAGGTGCTGGCCTGCCCTGCCGCTAGCGTATTGTCAGAGCGGGTCTTCAGTGCAGCTGGTGGCATCATCACTGATAAGCGTACACGCCTGTCAACAGACAGTGCTGACAGGCTGACGCTTATTAAAATGAATGAAGCCTGGATTTCACCAGAATTCAAATCTCCACCGGGGGAAAGCAGCTCAACATGAACATTGTTTATGTATCCGATTCCTCTCCTCCCTCCTCCTCCTCCTCCACCTTCTCTTCGTACACAAACGCTGAGCCAACAGGCAATTTTTCAGAGGGCCTACTGGCTCTGTTTTCAAACAATGTTTACAGAGGGCCACCTACAGGCCCTCTCTCCAATCAATTTTTTTTACTAGCGTCAACTACAGACACTCAAAAACAATTTTTTAGGATGGTCAACTACAGATACTCAAAATCAATTTTTTGGGAGGGTCAACTACAGACACTCAAAAACAATTTTTTAGGAGAGTCAACTTCAAACACTTTAAAACAATTTTTTGGGAGGCTCACCTACAGCCATTTGACTGCAATCTCAGTCTGACCAAGGCATTGGTGGTGTCACCGCCATGCTGTGTCAGGGTTAATTTTTGGGTGGTTCACCTGCTACCTCAGTCTAACTTGGTCACTCTGGGTTCACCGCCATGCGGTGTCAGGGTAAAATTTTATGTGTTTCACCTGCTACATCAGTCTAACTTTGTCACTCTTGGTTCACCGCCATGCTGTGTCAGGGTAAAATTTTATGTGCTTCACCTGCTACATCAGTCTAACGTGGTCACTCTTGGTTCACCGCCATGCTGTGTCAGGGTAAAATTTTATGTGCTTCACCTGCTACATCAGTCTAACTTGGTCACTCTGGGTTCACCGCCATGCGGTGTCAGGGTAAAATTTTATGTGCTTCACCTGCTACATCAGTCTAACTTGGTCACTCTTGGTTCACCGCCATGCCTTGTCAGGGTAAAATTTTATGTGCTTCACCTGCTACATCAGTCTCACTTGGTCACCCTGGGTTCACCGCCATGCTGTGTCTGGGTAAAATTTTAGGTGCTTCACCTGCTACATCAGTCTAACTTGGTCACTCTTGGTTCACGCCATGCTGTGTCAGGGTAAAATTTTATGTGCTTCACCTGCTACATCAGTCTAACGTGGTCACTCTTGGTTCACCGCCATGCTGTGTCAGGGTAAAATTTTATGTGCTTCACCTGCTACCTCAGTCTAACTTGGTCACTCTGTTGTCACCACCATGTTGTGTCAGGGTAAATTTTTCGGTGGCTCACCTGCTACCTCATCTAACTTGGTCACTTGGTGGTGTCAACGCCATGCTGTGTCAGGCTACATATTTGGGTGACTCACCTACTACCTCATCTAACTTGGTCACTTGGTGGTGTCACCGCCATGCTGTGTCAGGATAAATATTTGGGTGGCTCACCTGCCACCTCATCTAACTTGGTCACTTGGTGGTGTCACCGCCATGCTGTGTCAGGCTACATGTTTGGGAGGCTCACCTGCTACCTCATCTAACTTGGTCACTTGGTGATGTCACCGCCGTGCTGTGTCAGGCTAAATTTTTGGGTGGCTCACCTGCCACCTCATCTAACTTGGTCACTTGGTGGTGTTGCCGCCATGCTGTGTCAGGCTAAATTTTTGGGTGGCTCACCTGCTACCTCATCTAACTTGGTCACTTGGTGGTGTCACCGCCATGTTGTGTCAGGCTTATGCCTGTTTCCTGGGGTGGGGGATAGGACAGCAGTGCCAGCATGGGCAGTGGTGTCACCCGCAGGCGGTGATGGACCTTTGTTGCACCTAGTTGGGTGCTTTACTAACATGTGATAGGGTCAGCACAATTGTCTTGAGGGTCACCACCAGGCTGTTGCCCAGAATTTGGCGTAATGGTACGATTAGGCAGCCTCAGAGGTATCCATGCATGCTGCCCCTGCTGTTTCCTGTCCATTTCTGTGGTGTTTCCATCATTTTCTGAGGTTTCCAGGTTTTCATGCAACCTTCCCTATGCAGAGCTTTGGTCCCCTGCAAAAAATGCTCGAGTCTCCCATTGACTTCAATGGGGTTCACTATTCGAAAAGAGCACCCAAGCATCGGGAAGAATTCGACTCGAATAACAAGCACCCGAGCATTTTAGTGTTCGTTCATCTCTAGTTATGACCCATCCGTGGCATCAAGGAGGTCTTTAGGTACCAGATATTAAACAATATTATAATGCAACTATACTGGCTCAGTTAAAAGATTGTTGAAGACCCACTCAGTCAAAAAAGTGGTTGGAGATTGAAACAGCGGTGATGCAGGTCCCTTTGATGAGCTTATTAAATGCGCCAGCATCTTGCCAGTTATATAAAGATATGGATAAGTTATCCACTGTGACATCCTTGAAAGTTTGGACGGATAATTTGTCTAATCAATCTAACAGTCCCTAAGTAAGCTAGAAGTGTCTCCCCCTTAATTTTCTGCTTACTAAGGTGATCCCAGTTTCTCGGACTTATGCTGGAAAAGGTGTGGCCAACAAGGTACAATCTACCACATGTGGTGGGGTTGTCCATCTGCTTATCAAATATGGCAAAAAATGTTTCTTTTGCCTTTCAATTACTGAACTTACAAATTGATCCAGATCCTGTGTTAGCACTGCTGTTCTTAAGGATGGATAACCTCCCTGTCTTCAGCCGTCGCTTAATCTTTCATATATTGCATATCGCAAGATCTTATAGCTAGATCATGTAAACAGGCTTTTAATATGTCAGCTAAGGGCCTGATTCCCCCCTTGAAATATATCTGTGCTATGGAGCAATTGATGGCTGTTTGCTATCAGAAACTAGAGAAGTTTGCCAACATCTGGAAGCCATTTGAACAGTTTCTGACACAGACTGGTTCTCCAATAGTGACATCTGGGTCTCTCTGATGCCATGGTATGTGGAAGAGGAATGGTAACACAATTTGGGTAGCCAAGTTTATAATGTAAATAGGGAGACATTAGTCCCAATGGGTAATAAGATAAAGGTTTGATCCCTTATAATAAGATTATGATATTAAGATGAGTAGTACCTGACCTCATTGTTTCATTAAGAAACAATGAGGTCAGGTACTACTTGTTTATTTATGTTTTTGTTTCACCGTTATGTCTTTTTATGTATTTATGTGTGTTTGATTTATATCTTATGATTTACATTGATCAATGATGAACAACATCACAATGTTGATTTTATTATCCGATTTCAGTTTTTTTTTTTGTTTGTTTGTTTTCTTTTTTCATAATGTCTTGTTGTAATTATGTGGGAAAAAGTCAATAAAGAAATAATTGTTAAAAAGAAAAAAGTTAATATAAGGCACTTACTAATGTATTATAACTGCCCATATTGCCTCCTTTGCTGGCTTGATTCAGTTTTCTATCACAATCTGCTCATTTCCATGGTTATGACCACCCTGCAATCCAGCAGAGGCAAAAGCACTGGCTGATGTGCACTCCCGTGGTTCTGGCCCCCAGAGTAGACTGTGCCTTTTCCTATATTGTGCAAGTAATACTTGATTTAAACAATAGATAATTTTCTGATGACATGCCCTTTAAGATAGAAACCATATGAAATTCCTTTAAAGGGAGTCTTTCACCTGTTTTTCACCTATATAACTAAGAGAACTGCCCCAAAGAAGATTGGACAGACATACCTGTGTGCACTGTGTGTCTGTATTCCATGTTCAGAAAAAGCACTTTTATTCTGCAGGAAAACAGCTCCCAAGTGCCCAGCTGAAAGTGAAAGTAAAAGCAGCTTTCACTGCTGACTTGATTTCTAACAGCTATATCTTCTGATATACTGGATATAATGGTCATATAATGTGAGCTTTCAAAGAAGGTCAGAACTAGAGATGAGCGAGCATTACGGTATTACGGTACTCGTAAGTGCTCGCTGCTCAGACGAGTATATCGCCATGCTCGAGGAAATGGCATCTTCCGCATTTTGCATTTTTGGCGCCTATAAACTCAGCCAATCACAAGCCAGGAGACTCTGCGGTACACCCAGCATCACGTGGGGCCCTTACATGTCGATATCAGGGGTTGGCTGGCCTGATCAGGTGACCCTTGAATATACTAGTGACTGCCCGCTGTGCTCGGCTCAGATGCTGTCTGGATGTCGTTAGGGACAGAGCTGCTGCGTTTCAGGGAGAGTGTTAGGGCCTGGATTTAGTTCTCTGTTAGGCAGGAGTGATCTTAAAAGAACCCAACAGCCCTTCTAAGGGCTACAAAACATTTTTTTTTGTCTCCTGGCTGGGCTGGCTGGCACTAGTAGTGCAGCTATCGCCATATATAACCCTTTTTTTTATTGTTTTATCTCAGTGATACAAATCCATTTCATACAGCAGTGTGGAACCATTCTGTGTGTCACAGTTCAGCTGGCCACTCACCACAAACCACAATCCGTATTTTCTGTCCGGGTGACCCATACTGTACGTCATGTAATCAAATACGGTCTTTTGCTTTCACCGATACAGCTACATTACAAAAATCTCTGTGCGACATTTGTCTGGGTTGCAGTCAAAATAGCCACAGTCAGCAGGGGCTGAGTTTGCTCTCTGATAGTTTCTGCACGTCACGTTAAAAAAATATATTTATAAAAAAAAATATAAAAAAAAAATATATAAAAAAATAGTTTTTTTGTTGTTTTATCTCTTGTTTTAGCTGTGTGTAACCATTCTGTGTGTCACAGTTCAGCTGTTCAGTCACCACAATCCATATTTTCTGTCCAGGTGACCCATTCTGTACGTCACGTCAGTATAAAAGGTCTTTTGCTCTCCCTTATACAGCTACATTACAAAAATCTCTGTGCGACATTTGTCTGGGTTGCAATTAAGCAGACCAAGTCTGCCTAATCTAGTAGTTTCCGTGTAATTGCTCAATACTGCACGGTACGTAATAACATACGTAATTTAGCTGTAACTTATCCACCTATATACAAAGCACAATCCGTATTTTCTGTCCAGGTGACACTTTCTGTACGTCACGTCATTAAAAAAGGTCTTTTGCTCTCACTGAGACAGCTACATTACAAAAATCTCTGTGCGACATTTGTCTGGGTTGCAGTCCAAATAGCCACAGTCAGCAGGGGCTGAGTTAGCTCTCTGATAGTTTCTGCACGTCACGTTAAAAAAAAAATAAATATAAAAAAAAAATATAAAAAAAAATATAAAAAAAAATAGTTTTTTGTTGTTTTATCTCATTGATACAAATCCATTTCATACAGCTGTGTGGAACCATTCTGTGTGTCACAGTTCAGCTGTTCAGTCACCACAATCCGTATTTTCTGTCCAGGTGACAGATTCTGTACGTCACTTAATTAAAAAAGGTCTTTTGCTCTCACTGATACAGCTACATTACAAAAATCTCTGTGCGACATTTGTCTGGGTTGCAGTCAAAATAGCCACAGTCAGCAGGGGCTGAGTTTGCTCTCTGATAGTTTCTTCACATAAAAAAAAAAAAAATATATATATATATATATATATATATATGTATATATATATATATATATATATATATATATAAAAAAATAAAAATATATAAAAAAATAGTTTTTTTGTTGTTTTATCTCAGTGATACAAATCCATTTCATACAGCTGTGTGGAACCATTCTGTGTGTCACAGTTCAGCTGTCCAGTCACCACAATCCATATTTTCTGTCCAGGTGACCCATTCTGTACGTCACGTCAGTAAAAAAGGTCTTTTGCTCTCACTTATACAGCTACATTACAAAAATCTCTGTGCGACATTTGTCTGGGTTGCAATTAGCAGACCAAGTCTGCCTAATCTAATAGTTTCAGTGTAATTGCTCCATACTGCACGGTACGTAATAACATAAGTAATTTTGCTCTAACTTATCCACCTATATACAAACTACAATCCATATTTTCTGTCCAGGTGACCCATTCTGTACGTCACGTCAGTAAAAAAGGCCTTTTGCTCTCACTGATACAGCTACATTACAAAAATCTCTGTGCGACATTTGTCTGGGTTGCAATTAAGCAGACCAAGTCTGCCTAATATAATAGTTTCAGTGTAATCGCTCCATACTGCACGGTACGTAATAACATACATAATTTTGCTGTAACTTATCCACCTATATACAAACCACTATCAGTATTTTCTGTCCAGGTGACTCATTCTGTACGTCACGTCAGTAAAAAAGGTCTTTTGCTCTCACTGATACAGCTACATTACAAAAATCTCTGTGCGACATTTGTCTGGGTTGTAGTCAAAATAGCCACAGTCAGCAGGGGCTGAGTTTGCTCTCTGATAGTTTCTGCACGTCACGTTAAAAAAAAAAATATATAAAAAAAAATATAAAAGAAATAAATATATAATTTTGCTATAACTTATCCACCTATATATTTTCTTGTTCAGATTGAACAAGTTTGTGGGTTTCAGTACAGCAGGCCCATTTATTTTATTTTTTTTATATAATTCACTTATATACAGAAAATGTTGAACCCCAGGGCTAAGGGTCGAGGACGAGGGCATGGGCGTGGCCGTGGGCGTGGGCATTCAATTACTGCAGGGGGCAGAGGCCATGGTCCTGGGCAGGGTGAGACAGTACCTGCTGATGAGGGAGCAGGGGAACGCTGCAGAGCTACACTCCCTAGCTTCATGTCTCAACTTACAGGGACACGTGGTAGAGGACTGTTGAAACCACAACAGTGCGAACAGCTGATGTCGTGGATTGCGGACAATGCTTCAAGTAATTTGTCCAACAGTCAGTCTTCCACGCAGTCCACCCACGTTACCCAAGGAAGCACTCCTCTGGCTCCTCCACCTCAACCTCCTTCCCCCCAGTCTGCCCCCTCCCAGGAAAATTTGGAATGCGATCCGGCATACTCTCAGGAACTGTTTTCTGGACCCTTCCCAGAGTCACAAACCACTTCTCAGGTTGCTGCTGACCTCGTTCCCGATGTCCAAGTTTTCCAACTGTCGCAGTGTGTGGGTGATGATGATGACAATGTTGAGTTAGTGGAAGAAGTTTGTAAAGAGGTGTCGGACGATGAGGAGACACGGTTGTCAGACAGTGGTGAAGTTGTTGTCAGGGCAGGAAGTTCGAGGGGGGAGCAGACTGAGGAATTGGAGGATGACGAGGTGACTGACCCAAGCTGGGTTGATAAGCCGAGTGAAGACAGTGCTTCTGAGGCGGAGGCGAGTGCTGCACCAGAACAGGTTGGAAGAGGCAGTGGTGTGGCCAGAGGGAGAAGCAGGGCCAGAGCTGGTGTATAAGCAGCAACTGTTCACGTAGTGAAGCTCCCGTGGCGAGGCCTAGATGTTTGCAAGTCTGGAGGTTCTTTAAAGAAAGTGAGGATGACCGACGGACTGTGGTGTGCAACCTGTGCCACACCAGGATCAGCAGGGGTGCCACCACTACTAGCCTAACCACCACCAGCATGCACAGGCATATGAGTGCTAAACACCCCACTCAATGGAACCAAGGCCGTTCACCACCTCCTGCGGGTCACACCACTGCTCCTTCCCCTGTGTCACTCGCTGCCTCTGCTAGTCAACCCCCTGCCCAGGACCCCGGCACGAGCGCCTCCCACCGGAAAACCACACCTTCGCCTCCACAATCCTCCACAGTGTCCACCAATGTGTCCCAGCGCAGCGTTCAGCTGTCTTTACAGCAGACGCTGGAGCACAAGAGGAAATACAGTTCCTCCCACCCACATGCCCAAGCCCTCAACGTCCACATCTCCAAATTGCTGAGCCTGGAGATGCTGCCCTATAGGCTGGCAAAGACCGAGGCCTTTCGCAATGTCATGGCGGTGGCTGCCCCTCGGTATTCGGTCCCCAGCCGCCACTATTTTTCCCGATTTGCCGTCCCAGGCCTACACCAGCACGTGTGACAGAACATCATCCGTGCCCTGACCAACGCTGTTTCTGAGAAGGTCCACCTAACCACGTGAACAAGTGCTGCTGGGCAGGGACACTATATCTCACTGACGGCACATTGGGTTAACTTGGTGGAGGCTGGGACCGAGACTGACCCTGGGGCCGCTCATGTACTGCCCACACCGAGGATTGCGGGGCCTACCTCGGTCACGGTCTCTCAGACGTACTATGCCTCCTCCTCCTTCGACCCCTCCTCCTCCTCCACCTCCTCCTCCGAATTACCATCCGTGGGCACGGTGCCTTCAGTCTGTAGCTCTAGGCGCAGCAGCAGTGCCGTGGGTAAGCGCCAGCAGGCGGTGCTCAAACTGCTGAGCTTAGGTGACAAAAGGCACACCGCCCAAGAGCTGTTACAGGGCATCACGGCGCAGACCGATCTGTGGCTGGCACCGCTGAACCTCAAGCCAGGCATGGTTGTGTGTGACAACGGGCGTAACCTGGTGGCGGCTCTGCAACTCGGCAGACTGACACATGTGCCATGCCTGGCCCACGTGTTCAATCTAATAGTTCAGCGGTTCCTCAAGACATACCCCAATCTGTCTGATTTGCTCACCAAGGTGCGCCGCATCTGTGCGCATTTCCGCAAGTCGACCACAGATGCTGCCACTCTCAGGGCAGCGCAGCGCCGCCTACAACTGCCCGCTCACCGACTGTTGTGCGACGTGCCCACAAGATGGAATTCGACATTAAACATGTTATCCAGAGTTTACCAGCAGTTACCAGAGTTTACTAAACAATTTTTCCGGAGGTCCACCTACAGGCCCTCTCTCCAAACAATTGTTCCAGAGGGCCACCTACAGGCCCTCTCTCCAAACAATTTTTCCAGAGGTCCACCTACAGGCCCTCTCTCCAAACAATTGTTCCGGAGGGCCACCTACAGGCCCTCTCTCCAAACAATTTTTCCGGAGGTCCACCTACAGGCCTTCTCTCTAAACAATTTTTCCGGAGGGCCACCTACAGGCCCTCTCTCCAAACAATTTTTCCGCAGTGCTAACTACAGACAGTGTAAAACAATGTTTCAGGAGCGTCAAACAGACAGTCCAAAACAATTTTTCAGGAGGCGCAAGTACCGACATTTAAAAAAAAAATTTTTTGGCTGAGGGTCGACTTTATGTACTCCGAAAAGAAAACATTTTTTGGAGGCTCAACAAAAGCCATTTCACTGCATTCTCAGTCGGACAAAGTCATTGGTGGTGTAACCGCTATGCTGTGTCAGGCTAAATTTTTTGGTGCTTCACCAGCTACCGCATACTAACTCAGTCACTCTGTTGTCACCGCCATACAGGGCCACGAAAAATGTTTATGTGGTTCGCCTGCTCCCGCAGTGTCACTCGCTCACTCTGTTGTCACCACCATAGTGGTTTGCTCTATAGCAGCCCAAGTCTGCACATTCCCCTTTTTATCACGAAGTGATCTATACTGCACGTCACGTAATAAAATAGGTTCTTTTGCTCTCAGTGATACAAATCCATTTCATAAAATCCTTTCTTTCTATTTAACTGATCTATACTGAACGTCACTTTTAAAAATACGTCTTTTTCCTCTCTTTCTCTATCTCCAAACTATTTTTCCGGATAGGTGCCGTATACGGTATTAAACTGAGAAGAATGCATACAACACATGCCCCACTTGACAAATTTCAGAGTTGACAACCGTACCGGTTGATGCTAAATTTTTAAGTTGGGGTCCTGCGTCGTCATTCGAACTCCATCCGACTGTTGTCACCACCACACATGCTTGCCAAGGGGGCACTCCTCTGGCTCTTCCAGCTCAACCTCCTTCCCCCCAGCCTGCCCCCCACCTACAGGCCCTCTCTCCAAACAATTTACCCGGATAGGGGATGTATTAGATATTATACTGATTTTTTTTGGTTCCTCTTTTAATTGGCTCCTGACCTGTGATAGGCAGAGCATGGACACGTCCCCTTAGCTGCAGTAGAAAAGACACTCCCCTGGCCAGAGCAAGCTCTTTTTCCTTTTCCGTGTTCGAAAAATCCATGAAATATATGGTCCCAAGATAGGGGACGTATACCACACATGCCCCACTAGTTCGAGCTCAATGTTGACTGCCGTACCAGTTGATGACAAATTTTTAAGTGGGGGTTCCACCACTACCAGCCTACCAGCCAGGTATACGAGTGCTAAACACTATGGAACCAAGGCCGTCCGTTCCCCTCATGCGGGTCCCACCACTGCTCCTTCCCCTGTGTCACTCGCTGCCTCTGCGAGTCAACCCCCAGCCCAGGACCCCGGCACAAGCGCCTCCCGCCGTAAAACCACCCCTTCGCCTCCATGATCCTCCACACTGTCTACCAATGCTGTCATTACAGCAGACGTTGGAGCGCAAGCAGAAAAAAAGTTCAGCCCACCTACATGCACAAGCCCTCAACGTCCACATACAGGGCCACGCTAAATTTTTAATGTGCTCTACCTGCTACCGTTGTGTAGCTCGGTCAATGTTTTGTCGCAGCCATACGGGGCCACGCTAAATTTTTAATGTGCTCTACCTGCTACCGTCGTGTAGCTCGGTCACTCTGACCGAGTCTGACCCTGGGGCCGCTCATGTACTGCCCACTTGGAGGATTGCGGGGCCTACCTCGTTCACGGTTCCTCAGAATTACTATGCCACTTCCTCCAACCCCTCCTCCTCCACCTTCGAATTACCATCCATGCTTCACCTCCTGCTACCTCAGTCTAACTCGGTCACTCTGTTGTCACCGCCATGCTGCGTCAGGCTAAATTTTTGGGTGGCTCACCTGCTACCTCATCTAACTTGGTCACTTGTTGGTGTCACCGCCATGCTGTGTCAGGCTTATGCCTGCATCGTGTGGCTGGGGATAGAAGAGCAGTGCCAGCATGGGCATGGGTGATGGACCTTCGTTGCACCTAGTTGGGTGCTTCCCTATATATTCCCACCATGCCAGCCATGGGTTGTACATAAACTAATAACAGGAAAAACAAAAAAAATATTTTACAGAAGGGTCAACTACAGACACTCCTAAACAATTTTTTAGGAGGGTCAACTTCGGACACTCCAAAACAAATTTTTGGGAGGCTCACCTACAGACATTTGACTGCTACCTCAATCTAACTTGGTCACTTGTTGATGTCACTACGCTGTCACCATGCTGTGTCAGGCTTATGCCTGCGTCGTGGGGCAGGGGATAGCACAGCAGTGCCAGCATGAGCAGTGGTGTCACCTGCAGGCTGTGATGGACCTTCGTTGCACCTAGTTGGGTGCTTCCCTAACATGTGATGGGCATGTGCCTTGCCTTTCTTGGTCTGGGTGAGCACAATTGCCATGAGGGTAACCACCAGTCTGTTGCAGGAGAATTTGGGGTAATGGTGGGATTAGGCAGCCTCAGAGGCATCCATGCATGCTGCCCCTGCTGTTTCCTGTCCATTTCCGTGGTGTTTCCATCATTTTCTGATGTTTCCAGGTTTTCACCCAGCCTTCCCTAGGCAGAGCCTTGGTCCCCTGCAAAAAATGCTCGAGTCTCCCATTGACTTCAATGGGGTTCGTTACTCGAAACGAGCACCCGAGCATTTTAGTGCTCGCTCATCTCTAGTCAGAACCATTTTTCTATCTGCTACCAATCCCAAGATATGAGCAACTAAAGCAGCCCTCCCCTGGGGACTTGGGAGCTGTTTTCCAGCAGAATAAAAGTGCTTTTCCTGGACATGGAATACAGACACAAAATGCACACAGGTATGTCTTGGATGTGTATGCAATCTTCTGTGGGGCAGTGCTCTTAGTTATATTGGTGAAAAACAGGTGAAAGACTCCCTTTAATGATCCAGCACTGGTCTCCAATACAGATGTGCATGATAATCTGGAATTACCTAAATCAAGAAACAAAAGAATAAGCAGAGAAGACAAATTGTTAAAAAACAAAGTAATATTGTACTTCTTATTTTTTTCTGGACTGTTTTACCTGAGTCTCCATGTTCTTACAAGAAAATTGTCTATGACCATCCAGCAATTTAGAACATTAAGTGCCGTTAAAGCCGGATCAAAGTATTTTAATACATTTTCAGTTATTTAAATATGTTATTTTACAATTTTAGCTTGTCGTCCTGTATAGATTCAAGTTCCGTAGATGGTGGGCTTATGTAGTTGATTTATACTGAATTCAGTTCTTAAAAGCAGAACTAGGTCCCGTGCTACAAATGTCCTTATATTTTTAATGTTATGCCTTGGGCAAGGATTTCCCATCAGAAAGATTGTAAAATCATTTTATTTATGCTGTGAGTGCAATGTCTGGTTCAGCGGGTTATGCCAATGTAAGCTCTCAGCTATGAAGCCTAATGTCAAATAATCAGAAAGTGCATGAATTTTAAATGCTGCAAACACAATATAAAGAGACATGTTCAAATGCAGAAAACACTAAAGTCATTCTTATTTTATAGGAAACTATGGAGAAAGTGGGATGGAGGCTTTTAAAGAACTTGCTGCACAAGAAGGCCTGTGCATTGCTCACACTGACAAGATCTACAGCAATGCAGGAGAAAAAAGCTTTGACCGACTACTCAAAAAACTTCGTGAGAGATTGCCAAAAGCAAGAGTGGTGGTTTGTTTTTGTGAGGGAATGACAGTGCGAGGACTTTTAATGGCAATGAGGAGATTGGGTGTGATTGGCGAATTTCTTCTTCTTGGAAGGTAAGACCATGACTTCAATATATCATTACATAAATTCATATATATTTAACCAATATGGTTGATTTATGGTGTCAAGAGATTCAGCAGGCTACACTCTGGATCTGGCATTGCAGGCCGGTGCTCGAATTGCCCATTGGACCCATTAATGGCAAATATGCAGAGAATCGGCTGTGCTGTGTGCAAAAACTGCTGTGTGCAATGCCAATTCCAGTGAGCTCCAGCAAGCTGTTCTCTGCCACAGCAGCTTGCCAGATCTCATGCCGCAAATGTAAAAGTTGCCTAAGCTACCATACACATGAGATTATCCGGGTCTCTCTTCTTAACAGATGATGTTGGTGGAAAAAGCAATTATGCAAGGTGAATTTCACACCCAATCCCTTGGTCTGGCAGAAGACAAGCTACCTCCAGAGGTGTCTGGTTGTAGCTGTCTACTTTCCTGCTAACACATGCTCCAAACTGAGCTTGCATGTCTATGGTGAGCCAGGAAGAATACCTGCCGGCTGAATGAGCAATGAAGGTGTTTGGGCACCTTAAGATATTGACAAATTGTGTAGAGTTTCTAACAGTAAACTGATAATAGATATTTATATTTGGTATCCATTGTGATTATGTGTTAAAAAAAGCTAATTGGCAAGGCTGAGGAAGACTGGCCTACAGAATTACGAGAGGGTCTCCTGGTGTGTGCAGGTTCTCACGCAATAATAGGTCCATTTAGAGCTGACATCATCCCTTGATGATTATACGTTCTGTATATGCCATGTTAAAGAGAACCTGTTACCACAAAACCAGAAAGCACCATGTTATAGAGCAGGAGAAACTGAGCAGATTGATATATAGTGGGGAAATATTCAGTAAAACTTGTAATTTTTACATTTATATGTTTGCTTTTTCCACTTCCTTTGAAAAGCTATCGGTACAGGGATCGGTGTTATCAGTGATTGCACATTTATACACACGATGCTATCAATCACTGATAACCTCTCCCTCCCTCCCTGTACCAATAACTGTTCACAGGAAGTAGAGAAAGCAGAGGTATCTCATATATAAAACTGAGTGTATGTGTGTATGTATATCTGCTAAAGGAATCTGCATCGTCACAGCTACAATCACGAAATTTGGCACACAGGTACATCAGGTGTCCAGGAAGGTTTTAGAACGGGTCTCAGCTCTCCAGGGCGTACCTTTCCTGAGATATTCCCCAAAAAAATGCATTAGCCAATAGAAGCCTGGTCACATGACCCTTATCAGCCAATACAAGCTCGCAGGCTGTTAGTCTACACACACACACACAGTTTCACACCAGATTTCCATAACAACCCAGCCATTTTCCTTCACTGCTGTAGTTCAGCTTTAAAGGGGCAGAGCGCTGTGGATGAGACTGTTAAAGGGGTATTCCGGTTACCATAAATATAACCTAATATAATGTAAATTTCACATATTTACCGCTCAGTAGTAATAAAAGATGTTTTTTTCCACTGCTACCCACTCTGTTTCCTCATAAATTACCATGGCATCGACCTGTAATTCAGGCCAGCCTCAAAAGGAGGACTTAAAAGGCTGCCACCAGGTCCCGCTAAGCCATGCCCCTGACCCAGCCAGGCCACACCCCCACTCCGCAGCTGACGGGGATTGAAATAATGAAGGTGAAAATCACCTTCTGTCAGCTGCAGGGGTGGGAGGGAGGCTGGTGGGAGGTGACTTTCTCACTGCAGCTAACGCTCAGACTGCACAGTGCTGCTGTCTGAGAGTGAGCTGTTTAAAAGGACATCCCTGTGTCCATCCAGGCCCTGTGCCGGACTGAGGACAGGGAGTCTGAAAGCCAAACTGTCTGGCTGAAAACCGGACCTCTGGCCACCCTAGGGGCAGGCTGCTGTTAGGGTGGCTAGAAATCCGTGTTTAGGCCGGACAGTCAGGTTTTCTGGCTCCCTGTCCTCCGTCTGATGCAGTGCCTGGACGGACGCAGGGATGTCCACCCTTTCAGTAGCTCACGCTCAGACAGAAGCGTTGTGCTGTCTGAGTGTGAGTTGTAGCAACTGACTGAGGCTTCTCTAACCCCCAGTCAGTCACTAGAGCCCGCCGTCATGGCTCCCTGTGGCTGACGGAGGGGGAGAGAAGAACCGGGCTGTCCCTAGCTCACCTTCAGGTCAGGAACTACTTCTTCTCCTCTGTGTCTTCACAGAGCCGGGGTGTGTGGCTTCATGTTTATGGGTCTGTCATCATGGGGACCAGGGGTGTGGCCTCACATTTGGGGGCGTGGCCGGTGGGGTCCGGCTTTCTGGGGTGAAGCCAGGAGCCACCCTAGCTGCTGTGGAGGTCACAGTTAAAGGGGAGGGCACTGTGGATGTTACTGTTAAGGGGGCAGGCTGCTGTGGAGATTACTGTTAAAGGGGCGGGCACTGTGAAGGTCACTGTTAAGGGATGATGGGACTGTGAAGGCCACTTTTAAAGGGGCAGCAGGGTACTGTGCGGTCACTGTTAAGGGAGCGGGGTACTATGACAGTCACTGTGGAGGTCTCTGTCAAGGGGGCCAGGAATGGTGGAGGTCAGTTAAGGGTACTGTAACCTATGGTCAGTGTTAAGCGGTGGGTGCTGTAGAGGTCACTGTCAAGGGGGTGAGGTGCTGTGGAACTCACTGCTAAAGGGGTAAGCTGCTGTGAAGGTCAAAGTTAAGGAGGTGGGCTGCTGTAGAGGTCCCATTTTAAGGAGACAGGGCACTGTGGGGGGGGAGTAATTGTTAAGGATTCGGGGTGCTATAAAGGGTCACTCTTGATATCTTTTAATGACACACACACAAACATTAAATGAAATAGATGAAATATACCTGGCCAAAGCCGGGTCCTTCTGCTAGTAAATGTATAAATTACAAGTTTTTCATAATCTTTTCCCATAAAACTATGGGGGAGATTTATCAAAAGTGGTATAAAGGAAAAGTGGCTTAGTTGCCCATAGCAACCAATTAGATTGCACCTTTCATTTTTCAGAGCTCCTTTGGAAAATGAAAGGTGGAATCTGATTGGTTGCCACGGGCAACTAAACCAGTTTTCCTTTACACCAGTTTGATAAATCTAGTCCCCCTATATATCAATCTGCTCAGCTTCTCCTGCTCTCTAACATGGTGCTTTCAGATTACATTGTATTTTGTGGTGACAGGTCCTCTTTAACAATCTTTAATAATAAAGGTTATTACAGCATATAGATGGTGCAGCCATAATGATTGAAATAGGACTGTATTGGACCTATGAGGACTATAGCACTGGTCCTTATGGGGTTCAATTAAAATGTAAGGAGAAAAGATACTTGCAAGAGAGATGTACAGTAGAACATTTGTGGCATAAAGTTTAGAAAGGTCAGCTGGTATTTTTAGCCTCTGTAGTATCCAGTTTGCCAAAAATTTGTACTCTGCTTTAGCTATACTGATTGAACAATGCTTGGAGACTGTCTTACGTTGTACTGAGCACAGGTGGTTGGTAAGTTTTTTATGCTGTTCATAGCCAAGTTACAGTAGTAACATAACTATGTACAATGTAGGTAAAAAGACAGTTTTGGAATAAGCTTTGAGCTACCACAAGAGATCTGATCCCTATAGTCCAGAAAGACAAAGAACTGCAAATAAAATCAATGTCCTGGAGCTCTTGTACAACAAAATGTCAGGGTTATAAAAGTTCTCACCACTTTTGTATTTGTGTGGATGTAGTTTAGATGTCAGTCTCCTCACTCTATGCAGTATTGCTGGTAGTAGACTCTCCTAGAGGGACATTTATCACCAGCCATGATCTTCCAATGTTGGAATGAGATGCACCTAATTTGGACATCTGCCTCTTAATAAATTAGGTGCATCTCATTCCAACACTGGAAGATCATGGCTGGTGATAAATGTCCCTCTAGGAGAGTCTACTACCACTCTTTGTACCAGAAACTGAAGTCTACACCAGCTAGAGGCTAGTGTAGACTTCAGCTGTAACTTACAGCACTTTCTGGCATAAGTTATAGCAAATCCGGTAGGCCGCACAAAGCCCTGTCCCCTCCCTCTACTCCCTACCCTTTTTTGTAACCCTTTAGAAAAGTGACGAGAAGCTTAAAGGAGTTGGCCACTTTCTGGTTGCTGTTGACCAATATGTTTGTGCAATGATTGTATGGCACTTACTAATATAGCCCTTGTTGAAATTCTGCACTGTTTTCTATATTTCATAAAGTATGGTCCCTTATTTGCAAAGTCTTTTGCGCTGTCCACAAAGACATCCTGTCCATAAGATGGACGCTGATGAAGGGTCATGTTACCAGGCAGATCTCCTGCATTCTAACAAACTGCGCCGACACTAAACTCACAACAGTGCAAATACTGATGTTAGTTGCAATGTATAAGCATCACATGGACATCACATGACCCTTCAACAGCAGCCATCTTATGGACTGGAGCTCCGTGTGGACAGCACAAAAGACTTTGTAAACAAGGGAGCATACCTTATTAAATCTAGAAATGGTGCAGAATTTCAACAAAAGCTATATTACTAACACACTGGTCAACAGTAACCAGAAAGTGGCCAATCCCTTTAAAAAGTCACAAATTATGGCGCAACTATGTTATGTGTCCACAATAGTGCCCCGCCCCCCCTAGTGCTTTGTGCAGTTGGTCACCGTTCTCATGTATCTCTCCAATAAAACACAATGAGATTTGTCCAGCAACCTCTAGCAGCGCTAGAACACTTCTTCCTCCTTCCACATCACTGGATTCAGCATAGTCCCAATTCGTTGCTCCTACCCAAATCTGTCCAGGGGGATCAAAGATAAAGACACCTTGCATAACACATGTTTGATCAAATGCATCACATTTTAATGGTACTACTTAAGAACACACTTGATTTAGTGTCACCTAGTACAGAAGTTATACGCTACTGCCGAAAAAACTGATTTGTGTGAATATACCCTTTTGGTTTCCTTTTTCCCTTTCTCTCCTCTCACTTCTTGGGCAGAAGAAGGAGATTGACATGGGTATATAATGTGTTAGATAGCTCTGTACCTTATCCCTTAATGAAGGTCAAAACTGGTTGGGAGGAGCTAGAGGGTCAATTTTATTGTTTTTAGTTTTTCATCCCAATACAGGTTGCTGGCTTCTTCTAAAGCCAATAGCACAATTAAGCCTTGATGCATTTTATCAAAAGGTGCTCTGCAAGGTGTCTTTGCTCTTGATCTCCTACTACAATTTTGGGTCTAACAAATGACTATGTTGAGCTGAGGAGGAAGGAAATGGTGTATTGCTGCTAGATATCACTGTTGCATTCCTAAGGTGGGATATATGAAAAGGATGACCACCTGCACAAAGCACTAGGAATGTATACTATCTGTAAAATACCTCATAGACTAAAGAGACTACTCCATATCCACACACATACAAAAATGGTAAGAACTTTTATAACTCAGTAATTTTGATATACAAAGAGCTCTGTTTCCTCTCATACCTTGTGATGCCAAACAACAAAGCTAGCCATACTACATCTTCTGGTGATGCTGCAGACATTGGATATGCTGATGTATGCGTAACCACTTGTATATGGATAGTAATTTACGGAGTTAGGGGTGGTTGCCACCTAAGAATGATACTTCGCTCACTTGCAGCTGCCAATGAGTTTTGGCCATATGCAGCAGCCGGAGCATGTGAACCCAGTCTAATAGACTGATAATCAAACTAATTATCAGATAATTAAATTGAGTCAATTTCCTGGATGTGGATATGCATCTAATTTCTGACTGTAATAATTTTTATTTTATTTGATCATGTTTTTGCTATGTGTTGTATTTTTCACAGATTAGGACTTTTACACAGAAATTCATGGTTCATACAATTATTTTTTTTGTTCAGATATAATTCGTCTTTTTATGTTTACTTTGGAAAAAACTTTGAACCTCTTTCTACAGCTGATACAGTTTACTGTGCAAAAACGTATATCCGCACTGAGTATAACTTATCCTACGGTATAGAAATCTGTTAGCTGTATAGAATGAATGTTGCTTGATGCTCGTTGATGTAAATCTTACTTTGTCCTACAGTTGCTAGATTTTTGCCCTTTCTTTTAATACTAGAATCACAAGTCATCATAAGATTTGAGCTTTAACCATGGGTGTTTTACTTTATTTGTAGTATGGTACCTTGCCATCCTATTCTAGTCTTCAGTGTATTCACAAGTCAACGACTTTCCTATTTTTCTTTTTTTTGGGGGGAGGGGGACTTTTTTGAGGGGCATTTGCTATCTGCAAGATATCTGAATGGCTTTTTGCAAAGATACTGTCTCCCATGTTACAAGTATCATGTACTGTACACTCCTCAACATTGAAATTATAACACCAAGGAATAGTCATGGAATTATGAAAATCACAGGAATAATATACATGTTAATGATCTGCAAATGATACATAAAGAATATAGATATTCCTTGCAGATGTCTTGGTTAAATGGGAGCGCCTTGGAATATGCCAGCAAGGCCACTACATATTGGATGGAGCCTAATACTTCTGGCTCTGTCCACTGTTATGTTTCTGGCACTGGCAGCTGCTGCATAGTGGTTATTGGTGGGGGTGTCAGGTGTTCGACCGCACCAATCCGATAATATTAATATTTAGAAGCTGGACAGATCCTTTAAATTATGAATATGAGTTGGATTAAGAGGCCCTTATGGTTTTATTAAAATATTTTAAGGTTAAAATGTTGCTTTAAAGGGGTATTCCGGTTACCATAAATATAACTTATGTTTTAGACTAGACCAGAGGAAGCAAGGTATTTGGTAATACTTCTTAAAGGGTAAATAACACAAAAATGAGAGAGCTCACACTAGAAAAATGGTGTATGGGAGGTGCCCCACCCTCTGGACCACCCGAATCCAGATAAAAGGAAAGTAAAAATAATACAGAAAGGGTGTGCACAGCCCCTTGGAACAATGTATAGGACTCAAAACGAATATTGAAGGTCAAAAGTATTTATTAAAAAACTATACAAATCAATAATTATGAATGATTATTAGCAGACAGACATGATTGGTAAGTATGTATACTTGTAGTAATAAATGCCCAAAGGGATCAATTAATAAAGTATGTATGCAATGGTCTAATAGTCCATCTTAAAGTGCATCAAAAGGAACATCAATATATATCTATATATATATATATATATATATATATATATATATATATATATATAGATATATATAGATATATATAAACAATACTAATTCATCAACTTCCTACTGACTGCAAAAGAAGTTATGCAAAATTATGAAAATTGCACCCGTGATCATGTAGTTCATAAGTGGTAATTTATATATCCAGTTCCTGTAGACAATTACATAGTTTATATATGCTGTTCATAAATTCATCTGAGCATAGGTTGTATATATGCGTTGTTAATAGATCACTTTGTGTGGCTTAATGTTGTTTAGTAGTTGTGCCCTCCGGGCTCTTACCACACTTCAACGTCCGTGGGGTCACCCTTCTGTGCGTCTCTCCTTTGCGCCTCTCCTTTGGGGTTCGGGTATATATTCCTCAAACAGCTGATCAGTGGGGGTCAGACCCTCACTGATCAGTTAATGATGACCTATCCAGAGGAAAAACCCTTTAAAGGGAAGGTGTTCCCTCTGTCTTCGGTTGACTCCGTGAATAAGATCGCGGGGTACTGACATCTTTGCATGGCATCCTGGGACCTAATGAAGGATTAAAAAGAATGAACTTAAAGAGGACCTTTCACCACTCCTGACATGCCTGTTTTAATAGCTCCATGCATTTCCCACGTACTAACAATTCTGGAACATCTATTCTTATGTCTGTATGCTGTGCCATTCCTTTATTTGCACTAGAAGTTATGAATGAATTGCTATTTGTCTTCAGTAAAGGAACAGAGGGGAGGTGACCAGTTAGGGGTGTGTACCTGCACAGACTGACTCTAGCCAATCAGTGCTGTCATGTTCAGACTTTGCAGGCACACCCCCAACTGGTCACTTCCCCTCTGTTCCCTTACTGAAGACAAATAGCAATTCATTCATAACTTCTAGTGCAAATAATAAAAGAATGGTACAACATACAGACATAAGAATAGATGCTACAGAACTGTTATTACATGGGGAATGCATGAAGCTATTAAAACAGGCATGTCAGGAGTGATGAAAGGTCCTCTTTAAGTTCAAATGGAAATGCAAAAAAAAAATTAAAAAAAAAAACTCTACAGATTTGATATCGCCACATCCAGAACAAACTGAACTATACAATTATGATGTAATATATACTGTACGGTGAATGTTGTAAATAAAAATGCCATAATTGTTGTTTTTTGCTTATTTAAAAAAATTGAATAGAAAGCAACCAAAAATATTATGTACCCTAAAATGATACCAGTGAAAGCTAGATGTCATTCTGTAAAAAACAAGCACTCACATGCTTCATAGAAGGAAAAATAAAAAACTTATGGGTCTTGGGGTGTAGTGATGCAAAAACATTTTTAAAGGATTTTTATTATGCAAAAGTAGTAAAAAAACTATGGAGGTCATTTACTAACCAGAAATATGCCTTTATTAGGCATATTTCTGGTGTAGATTGCAGAGCAAAGGTCCTTTGCGCCACAATCTGTGACTTCTTACCGCTCACGCCAGGTCAAAAAAAGTGGGCTTGGCATTGGCGGGGAAGGAGCCGGGCTGACAGGCCTGTCTCAGTTACCATTTTATACATCTGTTTGAGGCATAGAAAATGGTCTAAATGTAAGACAGCTAGGAAGCTGTCTTACACTTAGAAGCGGTGGTGGATACGCCGAATTATGACAAGGCCGGCGACTCTACATACCGTAACTATGGTGGATCTACTGCAAGCTATAGGGTATATAGAGACTGACATTTAAAATGCCATTCTTAATAAATGACCCCCTATATGTATTTAGTATCTCTGCAAAATATTAATGTTATATGTGGCAAAAAAAATGAATGCGCTAAATAACTTAAAAACTCTGTGTTGGTATAGCTGTTTTTTCCCCATTACCCCAAAAGCAATTAAGAAAAGTTCAGCAAAGTTTCAGTAAATATGCATACCCCAAAATGGACAGGCAGTCTCTAAAGGGATTAAAGCAAGTGTGATGTCAGGGTTTTTCTGTGAGAACATTACCATGTTCTGTAGAGTAAAGGTACTATGGAGGAGATTTTCTGTGACAAGTATTTTGCATGCCGGTCTTATAAAGTCCACTGGTTTAAGATCCAGTAAAATGAAGGCAAAGGTCTTTTAGTAATTTTGGCATATCACAAGAGGTTTGTGCACCAGAAGCTGAAATCTACGCATACTAGGTGCTGGTGTAGATTTCAGGTTTAACCATTTTCTGGTGCACCTTTGTCACAGATTTGGTCGCAAAGGGGATTTGTGACCGAATCTGTAACTTTTCCCAGCTCACGCTACTTTTCCCAAAGTTGAGGAAAAAGAGGGCGTGGCAGGAAAGGGGTTGGGCTGGCATGTCCGTCTGATTCACCATTTTCTACTCCTGTTTTTGAAGTAGAAAATTATGTAAATCTATGCCAGCAAGGGAGCTGGCATCGATTTAAGCAAGTCACACAGACGTTGGTAAAGAAGCAAAGTTATGTAGTAGCCGGCGCCTCAACATAACTTAGGTTCATCAAGTGGCAGTGGTCATGGACTAAGACCGGTGTCTGAATTGCCAGTCTTAGTAAATGTCCCCCTAAGTTATCTTAAATCTACCAGGTCACATAGACCCTACCACTTTCTGCCCAACCCCCACCCATTTTTGGCGGGAGTGTAAAAGGGGAAAAGCTGCAAATTTTCTGTGGAAAACTGATGCAGAATCATTAATTAACTTAGTAACATAGTTTGTAAGGCCGAAAAAAGACATCTGTCCATCCAGTTCAGCCTGTTTTCCTACAAGTTGATCTAGGGGAAGGCAAAAAAACCCTGTGAGGTAGAAGCCAATTTTCCTAACTTTAGGGGGAAAAATTCCTTCCCGACTCCAGTCAGGCAATCAGAATAACTCCCTGGATCAACGACCCATCTCTAGTAACTATAACCTGTAATATTATTACCCTCCAGAAATACATCCAGGCCCTTCTTGAACTCTCTTAGTGAACTTACCATCACCACCTCCTCAGGCAGAGAGTTCCATAGTCTCACTGCTCTTACCGTAAAGAATCCTCTTCTATGTTTATGTACAAACCTTCTTTCCTCCAGACGCAGAGGATGTCCCCTCGTCACAGTCACAGTCCTCGGGATAAATAGATGATGGGAGAGATCTCTGTACTGACCTCTGATATATTTATACATAGTTATTAGATCTCCCCTCAGTCGTCTTTTTTCTAAAGTGAATAACCCTAATTTTGATAATCTTTCTGGGTACTGTAGTCCACCCATTCCAGTTATTACTTTAGTTGCCCTCCTCTGAACCCTCTCCAGCTCTGCTATGTCTGCCTTGTTCACAGGAGCCCAGAACTGTACACAGTACTCCATATGTGGTCTGACTAGTGATTTGTAAAGTGGCAGGACTATGTTCTCATCACGGGCATCTATGCCTCTTTTGATGCAACCCATTATCTTATTGGCCTTGGCAGCAGCTGTCTGACACTGGTTTCTGCAGCTTAGTTTGCTGTTCACTAAAATTCCTAGGTCCTTTTCCATGTCAGAGTTACCCAATGCTTTACCATTTAGTATGTACTGGTGACTTGCATTATTCCTTCCCATATGCATAACCTTACATTTGTCAGTGTTAAACCTCATCTGCCACTTTTCTGCCCAAGCCTCCAGTCTATCCAGATCCTGCTATAGCATTGCACTGTCCTCCTCTGTGTTAATTACTTTACACAGTTTGGTGTCATCTGCAAAAATTGATATTTTACTGTGCAAGCTTTCTACAAGATCATTAATAAATATATTGAAGAGAATAGGACCCAATACAGACCCCTGTGGTACCCCACTAGTGACAGTGACCCAATCTGAGTATGTACCGTTAATAACCACCCTCTGTTTTCTATCACTAAGCCAGTTACTTACCCACATACAGACATTTTCTCCCAGGCCAAGCATTCTCATTTTGTATACTAACCTTTTATGTGGTACCTGTCAAACGCTTTGGAGAAGTCCAAATATACAACATCCATTGAGTCGCCGCGGTCAAGTCTAGAACTTACCTCCTCATAGAAACTGATTAAATTGGTTTGACATGACCGATCCCTCATGAAGCCATGCTGATATGGAGTTATTTGCTTATTTTCATTGAGGTACTCCAAGATAGCATCTCTCAGAAAACCTTCAAACAGTTTACCCACAACAGAAGTTAAACTTACCGGCCTATAGTTTCCAGGCTCTGTTTTTGGACCCTTTTTGAATATTGGCACCACATTTGCTATGTGCCAATCCTGTGGAACACTCCCCGTCAGTATAGAGTCCTTAAATATCAGAAATAAGGGTCTGTCGATTACATTACTTAATTCTCTTAGGATACGGGGGTGTATGCCATCCGGTCCTGGTGATTTGTCTATTTTAATATTTTTAAGACGTTGCTGCACCTCTTCCTGGGTCAGAGAGGACACTTTTAAAGTAATCCTCGTATGTCTACAGACTGGAGATACATTGACGGTTTGCTGGCAAGAAGCCGCTTGCTTTTCGTTACACCTTTGTTGGGTTAAAAGAAGAAGAATACATTGTGCATTGCTTGATTTTAGTGATGATTAACTTAATGAATGGATAACATCAACATCAGAGCAGACAGGACAGAGTATGATTATGTGCGGAGGATGTCAGTCTTATTTCTATAAGGAATTGAGTTTCACTATTCTTCCTTTATGTTTTCTTTTTCTCTACACATTCCTCTGTATTCAGTTGAAACACAGGCTAGCATCTAGACATTAAGGGGGTCATTTATCAAACTGGTGCAAAGTAGAACTGGTTTAGTTGCCCATAGCAACCAGATTCCTCCTTTATTTTTGGACAGCTCCTTTGAGACACTACAAGCATTCCAGTTCCCAATAATGCTGGTGTACTGTATAGATAGTCTTCAATGGGCAATTTGTGTTAGAGAAATGTTACCAATAAAATTGTGTCCCCGCCCCCAACCATTCTTCCATGTGCGCAGCTCTGCTATTGTGCCAATGCCACTGTAAATCTATAATCAGTGAAAGCCTACTGCATCAGATTCCACATGTATTGTGAATTACTAATTCCCTTTATCTGGTTATTCAGATATCCTATTTATGTTCTGTGATAAAGTAAAAAGCTTATGTCTAGTTGGGAGTAATTTAGTACTTATAGATGATAGATACCTGCTATTTATTTTCTGTAGCACTTGATGTTTGGCTGCTTTCTAGCTCAGATCCATTAGTACAGGGATCAGCAACCTCCGGCACTCCAGCTGTTCTGAAACTACAACTCCCTGAATCCTCCTTTCACTTTTCAGGGAATTACAAATACAGCCGAGTTACTGTGTATGCTTGGAGTTGTAGTTTCACAACAGCTGGAGTGCCGAAGGTTGCTGATCCCTGCATTAGCACATAATTGTGATCTGTGACTACAGCTAAGCTATAGTGTCTACAGGGAGTTTGAGGTAGTCTGAAACACTCCTGCTGTCTTATCATTGGTTCAGAGGTATAATCTCTCCTTCTCTACTATGACTCTGCTTCACAAATCCAGCAAAATATCACCTGACTCAAAAGTCAGGGCATGTACACCTGATTTCCATTACAGCAAGGGTAGTAGGCATTATACATTCTTCACCTTATGCCCCCACAAGGAGTGATGGGCTTTTCTGTATTGAATAGTTTACAGTCAGCCAGAATAGTCTTAGGTTGACAACTGCAAAGTAGCAGTAGCAAGTGTAGTCCAATAACGGGCAGAGGTCACCAACAGAAGATCAGCAGAAGTAAGGTTGAGTTCACAATTCAGTTATTTGGTCAGTTATTTCCATCAGTTTTTTTTTAGCCAAAACCAGTAGTGAAGCTGACTCAGAGATCAGGTATAATGGAAACATCTGTACCTGTTCTGTGTTTTGGACCTAGCCATACAACCCCACACCCACTCAGTGATTATGCCCATGAAAGTAACTAGAAATGGCTGGGCCCCATAGGAAATTTTCTAGCAACTTTCTGACAACCCAGGCACCCGCTGCATAAGATGTGGGATCTTGTCCAGAAAGGCGGTGGTGATCATACTTACCTAATCCCCACCCCACCGCTGGGTTCCCGCTCCGCTGCTGGCTCTGCAGGTCCTAGGTCTGCCACCAATGATTAGCCACTGCAGTGATGGGTCATGTGCCACACGGGTGACTCCCAATATTTCTTGTATTTTATTATGGGCTATCAGAGGACATTACAGGGAGAAATTTATAAGTGGAGAGAACTAAAAATCCTAGCATGACCAGACATATTATAGGGCATTAGTAGACATTATAGGGAGAAGGGTATAGGAGAAGAACTACAAGTTCCAGCATGTGCAATCTGTTTTTATATGGCATCAGTGGACATTACAGGGAGAGGAATATAAGGAGAGAACTACAACTCCCAGCATGACCAGACTGTTATAGGGCATCGATAGACATTATAGTTAAGTTCCATCATGTGCAATCTGTTTTTATATGGCATCAGTGGACATTACAAGGAGAGGGGTATAAGAGGAAAGAACTACAATTCCCAGCATGACAAGGCTGTTATGTGCTATCAGGGGACACTACAGGGAGAAAGTATAAGGAAAGAACTAAAACTCCTAGTATTTGACAACTTATAGAGGAAGAGATATCTCAAACCTCTCCTGACAGTTTAGGAGCTCCCCCCCTCATGTTGTGACATTCCACAGGTCCTCCACCATCATTACAGGCCCTTCACCACTTCTCCTCTGCAATGTTGAGCTCTGTCTGTTCCTGCACTGGTCACATGATGATGACAGTACTCAGGTCCCTCACCACCACTACTCATCTCTTTCCAGTTCTGAGCTATGTTACCAATAAAATTGTGTCCCCCCGTCCCCCAACCATTCTTCCATGTGTGCAGCTCTGCTATTGTGCCAATGCCACTGTAAATCTATAATCAGTGAAAGTCAGCAGACCAGGAATTGGCTTTAAACCTGCCACCTATGACAACTTGACACTGCGCTGCAAGAGAGCAGGCTTTGAGTCTTGTGAATACAGGAGATGTGGAAGAGCTGGTCCAGATCCTGGACAGATGAGTAACATGAAGTACTGAAAAATAAACCACTGGTCAGCAAAAACACTTAAAATTTAAGACTTTTGAACTAGAGATGTAGATTCATTTACTTAATATCATTTGAGGGGGTTCTCCGGGAATTAATAAAATATATGAAAATACGTAAATATAAATAATATATAATAATTTCCCAAATACATTTCATTAGTTATAATGGCTTGTCTTTTCTCTAGGGAGCAATCATCAGTGGAAATAAAATGGCCGACGTCCTATTACACTAGTACACACAAAACCTGTCCTAATCACACAGCAGGACAAGTTATTTCACAACACTGAGCTAAAGAGCTGCCTTATCCTCCTCTATGCTCTACTTGTCAGAAATTATTACCCTGAATACAGCTGATAAGATATTCAGCTGAATATCTGTAGGAATGGGATTCATGAGGAAACAGCTGAAGTACAGAGAAGACTGACAGGACAGACTGTGGTGATGTCGGGCAGTGGTAATGTAGCTGACTATATACAAGTACAACTGCATACAAGTGCTGCTGCTCATTAAACCACACTCCCACTCTCCTGATGATTGCTTCCTAGACAAAATGAGCCAGTATAACATTTGGGAATGTATTTATAATGAAGTAACAAAAGTATTTTCAATAATTTTATTTTATGAAATTCTCTGAGAATTCCTTTCAACAGAAACAGAATCTGAGAAATATTTCTTAACCTTTGCTTATTGTTCAAAATGTTGTAATTGCAAGTCCTTTGACTGTCAATAAATTACATACTTACAGGCTTCGCTCTTGGATTTTTTAACCTGTAAAATGAGCAGCACTTAATTCATGACTACCCCTCAGTTTTGATGACCTTTCAAGGTGGCCTTCTATTTGCATTGCAAAGTAGAAAATCTGTCAAAATTAGGTTAATTTTATTCCTCAGTAATAATATACTATTCATGGGTTTCCATAATTACTCCTGCTTCAAAGATAAAAATGTTTTATTTTGCCTTTCGAAAGTTGTCACTGAAAATTATTACTAACATATATATTTGTAGTTAGACCTTTACGTGCTTATGTGGCGTTTTATTCATTAATTTTTCCATGCAATATATTCCATTGTTAACAGGTGATTATTGGTTTTGATATTATTTTATCACATTGCCTACCTTTGCCCACATTTTTTATGATCTCAATCAGTATCTTTAAAGAGGTTGTTAAGTTTTAACAACAAATTCTCCATTAGACATATGGACATGATGGTAGCTGATGATGCATGTGCCCTGGATGTTAAATGCCAGTAGGTGGCAACAAAAGCCACTGTTGCTTAGACAAGGTATTGGGATACAGAGCAAGGACAGTACACTGGATATCTGCCCCAAGTGAGTGAAAATTATAACCAAACCTAACCTGTTAAAACCCAGATTGTTTTCGTGACACAGATAACCATGGTACTATAAGGCCAAGTTCACACTTCAGTAATTTGTTAGTTCCATCAGTTATTATGAGCCAAAACCAGGTGTGGGTCAAAAACACAGAACAGGTGCAAATCCTCCCATTCTACCTTATCTCTGAGTAGGCTTCAGTACTGGTTTTGGCCCACAATAACTGATGGAAATAACTGACCAAATAAGTAAAGTTCGAACTTAGCGTAACCCATTGAAATCAGTGACATTCCAGGACTAGTCTCCTAACATAGCCTGGTGCAATTAAGGCCTCAAGCACAAAATGCAGATCTGCAAAATACAACTGACGTCCATGTTGCATCTGTTTTTTTGGTGAAACCATTGACTTCAATAGGTCAGCGGTCCACATTTTGTGGCCAAGTATAGGATATGTTCTATCTATTTGTGGAAGGCACATATTTAAAGCCTAATAATAAGAAATCAATGCAAAGGGAAACACAATCTCAGACATTTAACCATAGTATCTACAATTCTGAAGTAGACTACATTTTGTAAAGTCAAATGAAAACATGAATTACATGGATCTCCACTTGCTAAATTGCAGTTTGACATATTTACACCAACTAATGAATGAACATTCTGCCATTGTGGCTGTTTTGAGGGGAAATTATCATAGTTTTATCATCTAGCATTCATTAAAATCATTCTAAATGTAAGACATGTTTGAAATAAACAACACCATTCAGTGTAAGATAAAAGCCTGTGTTAGATGACCTTCCTAAATGGCTGAAGAAGACTGAAATGGTAATCATATTTTCAGAGTCTGAAGCCAGTACAACACATGTTTAGCTTACAGTTATTTGAGAGTCGCCCAAGCATATAACTAGTCCAGATCCAATTAGTCGAAACCTTCTGCTACAGTAACTTAATTTTTGCAATATTATTTTATCAGTGTGTTCACATTTCAGACTTGGGGACAGTAATTGTTAGTAGATGTCACCATTATTTATTTTTATGAGGCGCTAATAATTTTCTATTTTTTTATGCGCCTAATCATTTTATGTCTGTTTCTTGGTAAAGATGTCATTTTTAATGCTCTAATCATTATTCTGTCTCCTTACCCGATGAAAAAGATGTCTGAGGTAGAAAACTAATATTGTTTTGGTGACATATAGAAAAAGGCTCTTTATTGAAGTGTGTAATAGTCTCAGAATACTGCCTCATTATCCTCAAAAAGCTAAAACAGGGTCATGATGAAGATTTAGCTTCTGTGTTATGAGAAAAAATAAACCATATACAGTATTTGCACTAGTGGGATCACTGTTATGAGACCCATTAGTGCTACAGCGAACTATAAAAAGTTTTTAACAGTCCATAAGTTTGGACAGCATATTAGCTACACAATTATTTTCCGCTCAGCTGAAAAAGGATTTGATTTACTGTATTTCATTAATGGAAAATTCTGATAGTAGCTTTGTAGGATATCACTATGTTTTTTTAATTACCTAAATAGAGAAGCTTGGAATAGGGTTGTCAGGTTTAGAATATCCATTTTAATATACGTCGCTAGAAAATTATGAGTTTAAGTGAAAGTCCCATGTCCAGGAATTCATCTATTAGAAAGAGTGGCTACAAAGAGAGTTCCTTGCTCTGGTAGACCTGGTATATCCATTCATTACGTAGACAGAGTGTCTTAATTTTAATGGTAACTATGTTAGTCCCATCCTGTGGTAGTGCTACTATGGAAATGAAGAGTTCCCAATGGGTTGTCCCACATATTGCAGTTGGAGGTCCTAGAAGTAGAAAATGTGTAAGCAGCTTATCATTGACTCTTCTAATTAAGTGGATTTTCCAAAGCAGAGAATCACCCAAAAGACTTTTTGACATGTTAACTGGGTTGCCCAGGTTCTATATATTGACCTCAGGGTGTGTCCCCTTTCTGCTGTATCTCTTTCCATGTAACTGCCGCAACCTCTAACAGAAGATATGGTTGGTGGCAGTTGCAGATTTAAACTGAGCGTGTGAGGCCACCACAGTGAGGCGGACAGGAAATAAGAAAAAGAGGAAACAGCAGGTAGCACTATACAGATAGATTTTATTGAATAACTCACCAGCTATACAAAATTTTTGATTACATGCATTTACAAAAGTATTCAGATCCAGGTGCTGGCTTGTAAAATATAGAATATTTTTCGTGACGCAGCCTCTTTAATGTCTCTGCCATTAGCACTGAAATAAATATTTATGCAGAAACCAACTAGAATTCAAGCATAAGGCCATGTGCACAAAAGTATTTCCCAGTTGTAAAAGTTTCGTGAAATCTAATTTGCACGTGCTATACATTCAGCTGCAGAGGAGCTTACCCTGTGCATTGCAATGCATAACATCAAATGCAATCCAGATAAAAGTAATGACTGATAGGAAATGCTCAAAAGTATGTCACATGACGTATGACACAGGGGAAAATTGAGGGAACCATGGGTTTTCTGAACTAATAACATTATCATGCCAAAGACTGTGACATCATTTAATATGAAACAAAGGTTGGCCATTATTATTATTTCATGTGACTGTTTTCTAGTTTATTAGTAGTTTATCTATGAAAGTTGTCTTTTTGAGTAACAAAGCCATAATTCATCAACATAGATGACCTTCCAACTAGAACACCACCAAACTAGCAGAAAAGTACTTTCAGTCTGTATCTGCCACATATATATATATATGAAGTTTATTTACTGAAGCTAAATCGACTTGTATTGTACTATCTAATCCAAGAAAAAGAAATGATTGAATAAATAATGATGAAGTATCCCGCCACAAAGGAACAATTCGCATATGACCCATGGCAACAGAAGAGAATATTGAACTTTAAGCTTGTCTCATTTGTTTATTAGACATCCAATCTGTTGGCTGCAATGTATTTTCTTTTGGCATTAAAATTCAGCTTCCGGAATTGCCAAAAAAGAGGACCCCTGTGATATTTGTAAACACATTTCCCCTGTGCATTGTTATCTAATATAGTCAGTATTAATCCTCTATGTAGTGCAATAATCTGTGCTTCACAGAACCTGACTGCTGCTTCAATGTACAATTTACATCTAAACTACTCAGTATTTAAAGGGAATCTGTCACCTCATACCATCATATAAACGCATCTCACATGGTAGATGTGCAACAAAGGTATTTTCATTGCACCTCGTTGCGCCAAGAGCCTCAGTTCATTCTCTCCCATGCCGAACTCCAGGGTCAGACAGTGAAGACATACTGATGCTCACCCTGAAATCACATGCAATATGTGGCTGGAGATCTCCGGACAGATGGAATTCTGCCCAAGACTTCATGGCGATTCATGACTACATCTGCACTACCTGGCCCATTCAGTCTGAGCAGTGGGGGCGCTGTCTGAAAGAGAATGAGCAGAACCTCTGGGTGCAATAGAAATACCTTTGTTGCACCAATGGGCTAATTTGCATATTATTAAAAGGCTGAAATTAGGTGAACCAATCGAGATAGGAGCCAAAGTATTAGAATGTGAAGACAAGCATATATCCACCATGTGAGATGGATATATATGAAGGTATGAGGTGACAGATTCCCTTTAACCACCTAACTGGTTTGCCTGAGCCTGATCTTGTTTGAAAGCATTCCAGGTTTCCGTACAAGACCAAAATGACAGCATTATCCCAAGATAAGCAGGAAATATCACTATTATATATCAAGTCGGGAATAACTGAGGTAAAACCTGCTTTTACTTTCACTTTCAGCTGCATTCACTGCTTCCCGATTTCTGACAGTGATATCTTCCCATTTACTGAAGATAATGCTGTCATTCTGGTATTGTTTAAAAGCTTGGAATGCCAGACAATACAAAGCCTATATTTTCAGCTGGTACCAAACCAGAGATATGAGCAACTTAAGCAGCCGCTCCCCTCCCTGTCAGTCTGGAGGAGAAAGAGGGAGTAGTTGCAGAGCTGACAGTCTGCAGGAGGAGAGGAAAAAAAGTAAAAATATATAGAAATGTGGCATTATCATCACTCTACTGACCCACATAATATGTTATTTTTACCACAAAGTGAACACCATAAATAGATTCCACAAAGTAATGTTGTTTTTTTAAATTACAAACAAACTCACGGAAAAATAAGGTGGTCTCAAATGGCAGAACATGCTCAAAACCCCAATGCTGTAGCGTATATATAACTGGGGGAGCAGATCCCGCACATGCGGCCCGCTGCAGGACGTAATCCCCAGCAAAAAATGCATACAATGGAGGATGCCTACAGCGGACCACATGTACCACAGTGGTCTCAAATGGCAGAACATGCTCAACCCCAATGCTGTAGCGCATATAACTGGGGGAGCAAGTCCCGCACATGTGGCCCGCTGCAGAACGTAATCCCCAGCAAAAAATGCATACAATGGAGGATGCCTACAGCGGACCACATGTACCACAAAAACATCCTACACAGGGTAGACAAATGTGCGGATGTGACAATCTACATAGAAAATAATTCACGGGAAAATGGTGCACTACAGCGGAAAATGCCGTTGACAATATATGGCTAAAACCCTCACTCTGATGTTAAAATGAGACTTTCGCCAGTATATCCTTATATCAAAGACATACCGGAGCCCGAGCACCGCGTCAAGGTATCTCAGTTGGCATCGGGACCTACGCTATCCCTACTGTGGTATAGATAATAACAGATAGGTGCATGAGGTCCGAAACACAGCGACCAGCTCCCAGTTACCTCCAGCGTGAAATCACACATACAATGGGAGGGGGGGCGGAGGCTGTATTTCCCACATTGCCCTGACGTCATGTGACCCAGGCTGCACAGGTGCACCTGAATGTTACCCATACTAATGGGTAACATTCAGGTGCACCTGTGCAGCCTGGGTCACATGACGTCAGGGCAATGTGGGAAATACAGCCTCCGCCCCCCCTCCCATTGTATGTGTGATTTCACGCTGGAGGTAACTGGGAGCTGGTCGCTGTGTTTCGGACCTCATGCACCTATCTGTTATTATCTATACCACAGTAGGGATAGCGTAGGTCCCGATGCCAACTGAGATACCTTGACGCGGTGCTCGGGCTCCGGTATGTCTTTGATATAAGGATATACTGGCGAAAGTCTCATTTTAACATCAGAGTGAGGGTTTAGCCATATATTGTCAACGGCATTTTCCGCTGTAGTGCACCATTTTCCGTGAATTATTTGTTTTTTTAAATTACCCCTAAAAATAAACTAATGAAATTTATTTACTGTACTAAATATATATAACCCAAAATGATTCATAAAAAACCCTACAACTAAGGGCTCATTCAGACGACCATATGAATGGGACCACAAATTTGCAGAACAGGTGCGGAACCATTAATTTCAATGTGCTGTCCAAATTCGTAGTTCCATTCCGCAGCACCGCAAGAAAGATAGAGCAAGTCCTATTCTTGTCTGCAATCACGAATAACAATTGTCATTTCTATCATAGTGCTGCAAAATGCGGAACTCACATGGCTGGTATCTATGTTTTGCGGATCCGCAGTTGCCGTCTAAATGAGCCATAATCCCGCAAAATGAAAAGAAATAATTGAAAGAAAAAATTAAAAAGTTATGACTGCTGGAACACAAAGGGGGACAATTAATTATGTCACTAACGGGGTAAAAATGCAATAGTGTCCCATGAGTTGTGCGCCAACAAGATTTACCGCAGACACATTAAAAATCTACAATAAAAAAGTGATGTTTTGGGGAGGGTTTTTCCAATTTTTGTGACTGTTAGGAGGTTAATTCAGTAGAAAAGGAAATAACAGTAAAAACTCAACCAAGTAAGATACATTCTACCACCAGTCTGATTATTAGGGATAAGCATACTAATAAATAATAATGCTTTATCTATGTTTTAGTTGCTTCAGTAAGTTACAGCATCACACAGACGTTACATTGTGATGGCCAAGATTTTTAAAAATTCACACAATAGTTGAAAACTCTTGCTGTCTTTGTGCTGTTATTGTAATGTGATGACCTGTCACCTTTACCTTGCTGCTTCCGAACATTATGTTCCTATGGATACAACTTCATTGTGGTCAACAGCAACCTTTGACATTACATTACAACAGTGTGGCAGGACCTACAGATGGCAGAGGTAGTTACTGGCATATAATTAATCTATCAGTATGATTTCTCATGCTGATAATAAAGGAAACCCAGCAAAGCTCATTGAAACTTGGATAAAAACGTGAAGCATTAAAAAGCATTAAAAGCATTAAGACCAGAAAAAGCATTGAAGGTGTTGTCCCATAAATAGGATTCATATGCAATGAGTATTATTGCAATATACTGTTCATGTGATAAAAAATATTGTACATTTTTCTATGTAGTGTACGTTGCATTTTCCACCCTGCTAGGGCCTCCTGTTGTTTCTCCTGTAGCTGAAATTCTGGCCCACTTTCTGCATTCAGAAATGGACTAAGGCTGGGTTAACATCACGTTTTTGCCATCCGTACAACATACGTATATATTGGGCAAAAAAGGATACAACAGTATAGTACACCAAGTTTTTCTATCATGCAGAGTCTGGTAAAAAATGTACACGTTAACGTATGTGTTGTCTCAGGTCAATGCTCAATGCAGTGAAAGTATGGTTTGAATAATTAGTCCAGAAGTAAAAGTATAATAGTCTCTCTTTACAAAATATAAATTATAATATGTGGCACATTCAGCAGTAGTGAATACAAAGTGCAGTTTTTAGCACCAGATGAGGAGGTATGGTGGCTGGTTGTGTGACAATTAAATGGTACTTGCAGGCACTTGTGTACATGTCCACTATGTTATACAGGCTTGCAGTTAGTCTGGCGTGGAGGTGGTTTAGGTGGGCATCTGACCTGTGGGCCCTCATCTGCAGCAAGGTCTGTAAAGCTGCGGTTTTGCTGATCACTCTCCTGATGAAGCACACTGAATCTTCAGAAAAACTGTCTTGGCTCAGATGATCTTGCTGGAGTGATCATCTCACAGGAGAATAGAATAACAAGCTCTAGGAATAAGAGCTTCCGCATATGCTTCCTATCTCCTTCACTATATCTCAGGAACTCCCCCTCCTGGCAGGAAGCAAGACCACCCCACTACTACTAAGAGGGGTAAAAGCCTCCCATTTATTTCAGTCGGAGGCAGAACTTGCTTTTTTCCATGCTGAAAAACACTGAGTAGAAAAAAGAAGCGAAGCGGATACCACACTGAGTCTACCATTGAAATTAATGGGAAGCTGAAAAAATGTGCCAAAAACCACACTGACTTTTTTAGCGTGTTTTCTAAATCCATCACGTGAACATACCCTAACAATATAACTTGTATAACTTTATTAGGAGATCACTAAACTAAAGCTATGGATTGTATAAAAGACAAAACATTCCTATAACCTACAGTACGTGCACTTATGAGATATCATATTGTGTATATCTTTATAGACTGATGAAACAATGTTCATCATGTAGGTTTTGTTACCGCATGATTCTACAAGAATCCCATATTGGTACATGCATATCTAAAATGCATACGTAATCAATACTGTGCCAACAGTGGCATAGCTAACGTGTGGGCGGAGGTCACATTTGGAACTAGCCCTCTACTATTTTTGGGGCACATAAACCACCATGTGATATCAGACAGCAATGCTAGTTAAGTATGGTATGGAGGATTCTTATAACAACTGTATACTTACTGACTTACATACAGTACTTGAACTGGTTCTCCAGTACTTTACCTAACCTTTGCCCCTGATTCTGCAATTTTGACGTGACCATAGCTGAGATTGCAGAATCAGAGGCATGATGGTATGGTAAGTACTGGTGATGCTCTCTTCCTTCCACAGGTTAGCTGAAAGATAACAATTAAGTAAAGCCCCAGAGAACCCCAACCATAAATGCTCAAAATTGCTCAGAAACTAAATGGGTATACTCACCACCACTTTTGTGGGGTGGTTCCCAGGACAGTCTTATAAAATATGGAACTGTAGGCAAGTGTTCATAATACAGTACTAGCATTTCAGCTATAAATTGTGTGGTTGGTGTTCATTTTCACATAGTAAATAATAGGACTACGGTCTAAGATTAGAAATATGCCAGCGACCTTGTAGAACAGGTATTTGGCTTTATCGAAGTGTTTGTCCTTTACATTTGTTTCTTTGATTATGTGTTAGGTTTATGCTGTTAAATACAGAGCTGCATCCTTGACGTTTCCCAGAAGTCCTTTGGCATCCTTTGAATGCATTTGGCACTCATGTATAACAAATGGCAAAAGCAATCTGTAGTGAAATAATCTTTTTGCTTCACAGAGTTGTCTTCGTGAACAGAGTTCTGTTCTGCAATCTGAGGTCTATGGATGTGTGATTTCACCACCTGGCATTCTGTAACTGGCTGATCCTAATATTTCACTATGAATATTGTCTTGTTCCTAATATTTGATATTGAATTATCATGGAAGATGCAGTAGGTCAAATGGATATTCATGTGGATCATAATAATCATATAATATATAGAATTACATATAACGATTTTAACTGTTTGTTGTCTCTTTTCTGCAATAAATTAGGTTGGGCTTGTCAAAGAATAAAACAAATGTAACTGAGTGCATCAGTTAGCTCGGATCATTTAAACACTTTTTTATCTCTAAATAGAGCATTTTTTGAGGCCCATAGTCCATTCATTGTGAATAGGGATGAGCGAATCAACTTCAGAAGTTCATCTGAAGTCGATTGACATAAAACTCTGTCAAGTATTAGAATGTATTGGCTCCGATGAGTTGAAGTTAACTTTGTGAATTAATTATTACTGTAAAAAAAAAAACTTATATCATCTGTTCAGGGAATGTGCTGAATCTGTCCATCAGCTCCAATACCAAGGAACTGGGCTCTACACATGATAGTGTACGGTAAATGGATTTGTAATCACTTGAGCTAACAACTGAAAAAAAATTTTTTTTTTTATATTGTTTTTTTGGGAACGTAACGTGCAGGAACAGGTAGGACTGACTGACAACCTGTTAACGGTGGCTATTTAGTCTGGACCCAGAGAATGTCACACAGAGAATTTTGGATCAAGCGGTAGATGATATTGGTACAAATGACTTGGTTCTCAGTAAGTCGTAGATGAGGAAATTACTGTGTAACTAGGGGAAAGATCGATCACGAGGCGGAAGAACGGATAATAATGAGATTGGAGTACGAGTACAGGATCGTGCTGAATTGGCTCCGAGATCGACATCACAGTAAAAGTTTATCGTAAATGGTGGCAGACATAAGGTGAATAGTGGCTCATAAATAACATGAGAAATAAGATGTATGTAATCACTGAGATAAGAAAGCTAGACAGAGAGTAACCAAAGCATCAAAAATAACAGGAGTACTATGAATAATATTGCGCGTGATCAGCTAGATACAACTAACAGCACGACCCTGCACTAAGTCGCACAATATAAACTTTATAACACAATCGCATCTTACAAATGTCTATTAGCCCTTAGAAGGGCCTGAATTGGAGGTTGCCAGCATATAGGTGGAACGACCCTTGTGCACGCCCTACTAACAGAGACAAAGCTGTAAATCTCAAAAGAGTGAGACTACTAACGCACAACAGAAAGGCGAGTTCCTAACTCGAAAGGCACACTGGATACGTAATCTGCGCTAACAAAAAATCATACAATCGCTTCATGCAGTAGGGCAAGAGCCTCCAGAATCGGGTCTAACATCATAAATGCGACGACGGTAGCCATAGACTTACGCTTTCATCAGCATCACCTGATCAGAGGAGTCAAAGTTGTGAACTAAAAGTCTAGAGACCGCACTCCCTGCAAATACAGGAAACTAACTTGGAGGTCCTGACAAGGGCCCTACCTAGTAGATTGACTGGGTGTACTAGGAAAGGAGAGTCTCTGGTCACTGTGCTTGTGATCTGGCTGGTTTTAAACGAGGATGCTACGCTCAGACCTAATAGAAGCAGGGACGGAATGGTCGCTTCCCGGAAACAGTGGTTTGGAGCCTAACGCCTCTGACTTCTCTCCCATTAGACTAAATTTGGCTTGCAGGACAGTGAATCTCCGTGATCCAGTCCAGCTAAGGTAGTTTAACGATTTGTCTGTCAGGAAGAGCTTTATATCGGACGAACATCTGGGCAAATCTAACAAGATTGTAGTGGCCATATAGAGACAGCGGATTACGAGGTAAAGCAATTGGATTCTACTACAGTGGTGTTAACAAGTAAAGTGGATACGCTGCATTACTAGTAAACATCGAAAGGATGAGACTATCCACAGAGATGGGTGCATTAAGGACGACATAAATAACGCCACAGAGCTCGATAAGTTCAAAGACCAAACCAGCAGAATCGGATTCTCTACTTGTGACAGAGCTGCAATGTGGTAGGCTATAGCATTCTAATATTAAAGCATAAGTGAGTGGATTTTAAACTAAAGTCTTCATATCTACTAGATGTTAAGAATGTTGAGATTCTTGGATGTGCTTTTTATTAGGTTGCATGTGGACAAGGTATCTTAACAGGTATATTAAGAGTTCTCTGCGTTCTCATTTTCTTGAGTTGACATAAGTGCAGTGTGTGACACCTGTGGAGAGTGCTTCGTATATTCTTATTTTACAGAATTACCCATTATGAGAATTTTGTTATTTATTTCTGGTTTATCGGTCTTCACTACTTTAAGCGCCATGTTTGAGGCTGCATGGTGTGTTCACTTTATATTGATTGGCCTCTTTGCGGCATTATATAGCAGATTAGTTTATGCGAGAGTAGGAGTCATCACCATAGTCATGAGCGGAGGTCTTGAACTACAACTCACCTAGCAGCACAATTTTTCTATTCAGGGAGTTAGACAGCTAGAGAGCTTGCGACAAGATCTTGTGGGATATGCCACAACCAGAGGCAGGAGCAAGTAGCACACATTTATCATAGAATTACTTCGTTCAGAGATCCCTATTTTACAGAGCACTTACGTGCAACAGTGATGGAGAGGCCAAGCGCGCGAACACGTATGGCACTGTAAAATGGAAAATTTAATACTAATCATCAATATACAAGGGCTTGTCATCTTACTACTATTAGCGGGCACACAATACCAAGGACACTCGGCATCAGCCATCCATTGAGAGGCCGAGCGAGTTCTCGCGAAGCATGGTGTAACTAATCACACGTAAGAAATCAGTTCAGATATCTGGATGTGGATTTTCTCTGCGAAGATTGTTATTCTGTTGTGGCGAGCAATCGTATTTATGCATTTTAGGGATAACCCTTTATCTGGAGGGTATAAATACGTCATATCTAGCGAATGGAAAATCGCCCTTGCCAAAGAAAGACACAAAGTACTATATTTGTGAGGAAATGATAGCAAAACCTCAGAAGAAGAGTCTCTTTTGTAAGATATTTGTGCATATAGGAAAACACTGTTGCGACCTAACTAGAATCATTTCCCTATGACAATTTAGAAAAACACACATGTTCTCCAATGTAAACAATAGTAAGTTAGCCACGTTGCGAGTATTATTTTTCGAGTCTGCGAACAAAGAGGGCTTACCCACCCAAGTCAAGAAACCATCACATACGAGCGACATGGACCAGATATTTGGCATGAGCAGCCATCTATAATCATACACGACTCTTCACTCCAGGTATGGTGATTTGAGTCACTTGGAATATACTATAGTTTCGTGGTCAGCAGTCCGACATGCGTGGACTGTAAAGGAAGGGAAGTACACATATTTAGGGTTATTTGAGAGTATAGTAGACCAGAAATATGTATGACACTGAGTATGGTTTTTCTAGGCACCAATACAATAGCACTATCTTGTAGGTACGGACTAGTGGCCTAACAAGTAAACGCCTAATGCACCGTAGTATCATTCAAGAGGATTATGTTTACCATCTAGTATCATCGCAAAACTACACCACTCACAGTGAAGTTTTAATCATGTTGTCTCAACGTGAGTTACAGATACAAACTTGACCCTAACAGGCATCTGTCGAGAATTTTACTGAAACAGTTGGGGTGTGAATAATGAAAAATTACAATTTTGTTTCAATAAATGCAATGTTTAGCCCCACATTTTCATTTTCGTAAAGTAACAGGAAGAAAATCACACACAAATAGTTACCCATTTTCCCTATCAAAACACCCCATATGTGATCATAAACCTTGTATGGGACTTGCAGGGCTTAGAATGGGACGCATACGGTTTTGGAGGGCAATTTTGGTGTAATGGTTTGGGAAATTTTGGATTTTATCGAGGGTGTACTGAGCACTTTGGCCCCACAGGTATTTTGAAAAAAAATATATTATTTTCCAGTAAAATGTTGCTTTTGCCCTGGATTTTCATTTCAAATGGGGCAACAGGAACAAGTGCACCCAAATGTGTTACCCATTTTCTACCTTCGGAATACAAAAGCACTTGTAAATCACCAAACAATGCCATTCGCACCATGTGCATTGAGGCCTTGTTTGGTGATTTACAAAGCACTGTCAACAAATGCAGGGGCATGAGTTTAATAAAAAAGAAATCCAAGAAGTGACCCCATTTTGGAAAAACAAAACCCTCACAGAATTTCCAAGATGTATGAGTAAAACATCTACATGTTTTGCAAAAATGAATCTCAGCAGATGGTGCAACATAAAAATTGACATTTTACACTATATAAAACATTTAAGTGTGCAATATATTGCCTATTGTGTGACAGTGTGAAAAGTGAGCCCTCTTAATTATTATGCCATGTTTCTGGTTTTAATCAAACCCTACATGGGCCCAATCTTGGCCTGGACATATAATAGGGCTCAGAAAAAGAGCACCATGCAAGTTTAAGGGCCAATATGATGATGTTTACGACGTTCTTGTGTTGAGCGGGCGTTACGGAGTGAATACATGAAGATAATAGTTAAATGTGTCTTTAGGAGGACATATGAACCTACATAAATAAATTAACTCGATAGACTCCTTAAGGTATTTAAGGAGAGAGGAGAGAACCAGATTGTAATTTTTTGGTAAGACACTCACGCAAAACTAAGTTGAGCTCCTCTTCTGTAGAAACTTAGACGTTTGAGCGAGGCTGAGCTATGCTTCAAGAGCCATAACATGTGGAAATTGGCTAATGAGTAGTTCATATCACTACATACGGGTGGGCATTATCAAAACATGGTATCAAGGTAATTATTTATACAGAGCGACACGGATTGCCTGTTTAGAGAGCGCGCAAGGCATAATGGTTTTTAATATGTAGCTTATATCATGCCGTTGCAGACTTCAATGGTGTAGCATTGTTGACTTGAGAATAGACAATGCACTGAGTTTTTTCCTGGACAACTATACAACAAGATCTCTTGGTTGCAGATTCACACCAGTGGAAACATTATTAGTTATTTATTATGTATACGTTGGCCCATTATGGACCTATCTTATAGCGGAGATCTGGAAACGTGAGACGTAGACTGCGTGTGTCACGCCCTCCATATGGATTAGCAAGCCAAAATGTGTTCTGCGAGAGTCTTGTAGTATCATAGCTAATAGCGATTTCAGTCGAGTGTTCGGCAGTCTCCAGTTGCCAAGGAAGACAGCCCAATAGTATTACAGTTTCCTTTGGCGATCTCGAGATCACTTAGACAGCAAGAGTTCTCTCTCACCCGTGCTGGTATAGGACTCATTCCCATGTGCGTAGTGCCTATAGTACATTAGGCGATAGCTTAGCGACATCTATATGGTACAGTTATTAATCTCAGCGCTCGAGACATATCAAGTAATGTATTTTAGCTATCTGTTGAGGACCGACGTGTGAAACTATCGATGTCAAGGAGAAACCTAGCGATATACGATGTAAGACAGCCAAGAGCAATAGTGTCCGTTGGAAGATGAGGAGGACAGTTTGACGCAGCGATGAGACGACAGCACATAACTTTACCTATGCCTGCACGGATCACAGACGCGCGGCCAATCGACTATCAACCATAGTGATATCAATATTAGGCTTAAAGTGCTGGTGTCCTCTGGGCAGGGGACGTATACAATATTATAATACCCAGAGCACCATGAGCTAAATGTAAGTAACCGACCGAGAATCTAAAATATACTAATTTCTATGTCTCCTTTAAACTCTATTTAAAGTTACATTTAGGGAATTCCCTCTTATAACATTACAAGCTTAGCGTAGTGTGTGTATATAGCTCTATCTTGAACTCTCGATATGAGACTATAGTTACCACATCTCACATGCTCATCAATATAGATACCAAATGTTGTTTATATTGTTTATTAGCTTATGTAACCTGCAGCATATGTAAGTTCTGGACCAATAGCCATGATATCTGTGAGACTAATATATTTGTTATATTATGTAGATTGAAATATTTTTTTTATGTATATTGTTTTTCTTTAAGACTCTATTTCACTCTATTGTGTCTGGGTGAGCGTAAACAAGGCAATAAATAGTATCTCTGACCCATCTGTAAAGTTACGAGCACTCCGTTAAGAGTATAAGGAAGAGACTGTAAAGTTACTCATAGTCTAACTCGTGTGCTAGTCGTTTTGCAAAAGTAAGACTGTCTAGAGCTGCCGACCTCGCGATTCCGAAGGCATCGCACAAACGAGAACTCCTTAACAGTGACCCTGCCGTCCCCTTTCTTCCAGCGATGATCGCCCTCCCTATCAGATTGAGTGCGACCTTGCTGTCACACACAAAAGACTAGCCAGGATGGAATCAGGAGCAATAGACTGACTATTTATCTGTAGGGACAATTAGTCACAGCAACACCGGACCCCTTTAACAGTGAGTCATACAAAGGCACCTTTGGACCTTCGCCCTTGACAGTGACCTCCACACGGTGCGCACATGCCTTCCCGAGTAGAGGGAGGTGGGACGGCTCGGATGCACGAGCACAACTGCACAGCAGTTCTGCATCAGGGCCCTTAAGGAGGCTCTGTCACTCCTGTAATAACTAAATGAGTTGGAACCAATCGGGTATTTTTCTAACACACACCAGCCAAGCTTAGGTTTATTAAACTGTGTCCCTATTACTAAGTTACAATTTGTTTTGAATACGCAGGGTCAATTGAATGCCCAACATATTATGTCGACAGAGCTACAACGAAGGCAGCCGGCCTCTGTCCTGATAACTCCAACTTAAATATTCCACCTATGACATATGTACCCACGCTACCTTACGCGATCAGCTCTTTCCCCTGAGCACCGCGAGCGTCTTCACCGCCTGATTTATGGAAATTCCAACACTGCAGAGTCACTCCGGGGGCTCCACTGAGGCTCTCCCAAGCGTGGATGCCACTGCACCTTTAGACCTGTCTGACCGTAATTCTGATTAGAGCGCAGAAGACGCTCTGCTTGATTGTCAGTGAACAGAGCTCATGAGCAAGGATTCCGGCGCATTCTATTGACCGTCGAGGTCCGACTAATCTTCGTACCAAGAGCGCAAGCAAAAAGAAGTAGCCAGGAAGCTTCCAGTGCCGAGTACGCGCGTGAGAGTACTGCGAGTACGAAACAGGCGATGCCATCGGACTTCCGTATGGCCCGCAACAAAAGGCATTGGGCCTCAAGATTGTCGCATACCGCCATCGAGTCCGCCGTCGCACTGCTAGAGTGGCACATGGAAGCTCGCGTCGGCCAGTGCTTCCCCCCCCACTGGCGGGCGCACCAGCGCTTCTCTCCGCGCATCCGCCGCGGCCCGCGATGTTCGGCGTACTGCACACGCGGAGTAGTTATGTACTAGGCTAGGTTAAACCAAACGGTCTAGCGCTGGAGCTGCAAAAAGTCAACCAGACATGTGGCCAGTTAGCAGGATCCGTCCAGAATCGTGGATGATTGGCGGGGTCACGTAGAGCGAGCGCGGTGAAACCGAGGAAGTAGATGGTCATCAGCTAGGAACTGCATAAAGAGCGCCCTCGTTGCGCCCCCGGTGCTAGAAGGCTCATTAGCATAAGGAGTTTTAGACGTGCTAGCTTTATCAGCACAACCGCTGCGCTGTACTCTGCAATAAAAGGTAATTATAAAACTGTATAGTTAGGGGTTTAACCTATTATTTAAAATACATACGGTTAAAACCTAGTGAAGAAGCCTCTTTAACACTGACACAGGCTCCTAACAGTCCCCTTCTATTTTTCGTGAGCCTTCGCCACCATTCACTGCGTGTGCTCGTCTAACAGAGCAACCATTATTTGCACAGAGACGCCTTACTAACAGTGAGCCGTCCATCACGTTTTCCGCTCCCTTACCATATCTTTCGACATAGCAGGGCCAAGAAACTGCTTGTTGGCCTTGTTAAAAACTGTTTGCAAACAGAACGGTTACTTGATAAATTTTCTCATTGCACACTTCTGTGCAGGACAATGATTGACCTGCCCGTATACGGACGCAACTTATGATACTCTAACAGATAGGTTAACTATTATAATTTAGTTCCACTGCACACTTTACACTCGATGAATTACAACAAATTAGTATATGTCGATGCAGACACATGATGACGGGATATATGAACCATCCTTTTAAACTAGGCACACTAACTGTATCACTGGATTCATGGTTACCAACCCTTAAAATGCCTTTCCCTACTGCTACCCCCCCGCTGGACCACTGACTTTCTATCTTAACTAGTGCAATTCCACAGTCCCCATTCAGCCTCTTATACCAGTGCACCTCTGTGTTACTGAGCATTATCCGAGCTCTCCACTTTCACGTTCCTCACGTTCTCTTGTAATAGATCTGAACCATCACAGCAGCTGGGTGGCCCCTGGCTCACCCAAGAAACCCGGCCTCTACTAGTTAGCCACAAAATGATTTGTTTACCCCCCAAATGTGAAGTCCATGCATGAAGACCTACGGCAAGAGTCTCCAGGTGAAGCATACACCCCTAAACTATGAAGCAACTACTTATCGTCCAAAACACTCTGAAAGTGAAGTACGAGAGGAGAAGACATTAGTAGAGTTTCCTGACCTGAAGGATGAGCCAAATGAGGGGACAATAGCCCAGTGCTTCTCTCTCTTCAATGTCTTCACCTGCCATTCCGAGCAGATCACATGTCAGCTCGGGCTCTAGTGACTAGGTGAACAATGGCGGGTGAGAGAAGCCCATCAGATTTTAGATAGCTACCACAGATACAGAAGGAGGGAGGGACGATGCACGAGAGAACGACAGGAGATAAAAGGAATCTAGAAAACTAACACACCTGAGAAAAAGGGTATGGAATATTAGCCCCTAAGATCATAATGACAACTTACCGAGTCTTACTCTTGAGGGCAGAACCTCGCAGCCCGTGGACATGAGAGACAGGGTAAGCCAGACACCATGATGCTTGTACGACCCAAAAACATTTTTGGGAAAATCTGTCTACAACGATAAAAAATGCAGCCGTGCCCACCATTAAGGATAGAGGATAGCAAATCGTTCACACGGATGAGTTTCAGCGTCCTGAGGACAGTCCACCGGTTTTCAGATCATCCTATCTGTCCATTCCCCCGCAGCGGGAAGCCCTGAAAAGGATGCGACCACACGGGCGGTAGCCGTCGTTTTTAACATCAGACTCATACTCACTTTCAAACTGGCTTAATGACAACTGAGAGTGTCCTGCAGTGTAGTCGCTGTGACGGCTTGTAAGAAGGAGAGAGATAATGTAAGCAGCACTCAACCCTCTTACTAGCACCACCTCTCCCGACTTCCTTACAAATACGTAGCAGACTCTCTGACACATAGTAGAAACGCTCATATGATTTGCAGCCTTCAACTCACCTCTTATTCTATTATATATGTTCTGCTAGATTGGAGTTGATGTATCTCTGTGGTCTAGAACCTAGATTGGTTCGGTTCCTCTATTACTATTGGTAGTCGTATATGTCACGCGGATCCTCAGGGGAGGGCCTTTAAGCGCCTCTTTTCTTGACAGTGAGACGGTTGCCTGATAACAGGTCGATTGCCATTGTATATTCACTATAGGTGTCATTGGATTTATCATCTAGTGGATCATCGCTGGAACACGATATATATCTTTATTCCATATCGAGACATCGGTACATATCAAGTTCTTATCTTACTTTATCTATTATATAAGTAATCGACTTCGTATGAAAGATAAATTTAGTTATTCCTATTCTTTATATATATCTATATATGTTGTATTATCTAGTCCTGCTACTTTATAGCATGTATCTCCTGTCCTTTACCTATCCTGCAGTGTCATCCATTTCTTCTATCAGAGGACCTCTTTAAATGGCGTCCTATATTCTATGCTAAATATGCCATGTTCTTCATCGTGATTAGATGAAAATGGGCTGGGTTGTTATACAGTGACTGTCACAGTACCGAAACCTGTGGAAACTGGTGTGTGGGAGAAATAAAGCTCTGCGAGTTTTCTATTGTCTATATGTGTCTATGTATCCAGGTTTTTTTTTCTCTCATTCTGGTCTAATCTCTGTCATATATTAGTTGTAGGACATCATCTCAGGAATGTGCAACATACGTAAGACGCGAGGCTGACACCCCGGTTCTATACCTCTTCTGGACACTGAATGTAACTGTGTGTCAAATTTCGTTGATGTAGGTGCGTACTTGTATGTAAGATTTCTTTAGCAGACATGCATACACACACACACACACACCACACACTCGAGTCTTCATAAATCTTAGATAATAAGTCATGCGAAAACTACTTCCTGACCAATTAACATAAACATATAAATATATTTCCGTAGGACCTCACTATATTTGAATATTATATTGAAGATTCCCAAATTGTTTCCAAGAGGAGACAAAATTGGGAGCATATCTGGGAGGTCTGGCAGGGCATGTGGTCTACCCTGATCAAAGAATGGCACCCTCAACACCAGCTCCTCTGGTGCCTTGACCAGAAACACTTAGGGCCATTCTAGACTTTCGCCGTGCGATACTGATGCCTTGGATTGTCAAAAATGACGGTGACGGCAGTCCGCATAACCCCACTAGCAGAGCCTGATGCCGAATCTGGTATAGATATGTACACATTTGCAACTTTGCGAAAGACTATCCCGTGCACCGCTGATAATGAGTATATTAATTAATAATATAATATATTGTGGTGATCCCTTTAATAGCTATGTGTAACTCGTTCGCACGGTGTCAGGCTGGTCAGTCGTATATCTCGACGTGGGTCTTCTGCTGCTTCTTAGGTTTAGTCCAACGTGAGAAACTCACCAGAATCAGCCGAACCAGCTTACTGGTCAATACACCTATTCCCAAGCATACTTGCTGAGCAAGGTTTTGGTTTTTAAGTGTGTAAGTCCATGACGCTGGATTTCTTGGAAGCGGGAGACAGGTTGAAGGTGAGATCTCCAGTCCACCACACCCAAACCGTCAAGGTTTTCCCTGGGCCCCAGTTGGATTAATCAGGCAGGGAAGAGTTAACACTGCACTTGTGGTAAACGCCTCATCACACTCCGTAATGCCCAAATCAGTGAGCCCAAGTGGTCAGTGAGGCATCCCGTGAAGCTGTCTGTGAAGGATCATGTTGGGTCCCGTGGGTCCGTGTTTTGCCCATCCGTGTGCAGTCCCCTCTGTGTTCATCTCCTGAACTCATGAGAGCGAGACAACACAGCTGAAAAATGAATTTTCAAAAATCACTCTTCTTAATGAAGCCCGTGAAAGCACGGATGAAAGAGCGGATGTCATCCATGTTCATCCCGTGGTTTTTTACGGACCCATGAGGACGATAAGGGCGTCTCTGTGGAACAGGGACATACCGAGAGGAACGAGCAGGATAGAAACAGATAGTGGTATCCCTGAACTGCACTTGCACACGGTGCAGTCGAGAGAGACAAAGCACTCGGTTATTCTCGACCTCACGCCGACATCGGAGGATGAATCAACGACTAGGATTAAACCAGTGAGAACGACCACTAGCTCGACCCATTAGAGCACTATCATAAAGTGGAGCGACGATGCTGGCTGGGGAGAATGCAATGGTACGGAAACAAACGGCTCTCCGTGAACACTGTACGCTATGTGATACGAGGCTTGTTTGAGACGAGGCGAGCAGCGAGCCCCAGGCGAAGACAAGACACCTAGGGAAGCACAGGGAGCGACTGCTTGTCGGTTGAAGGTGGATTGCAGCCTACAACCGCAAAGGGGGGTCGACGAGGGGGCCACAAGGCCTGAGAAGCCTGGGCAGGAGAAGGCTGCGAGCGCATGGCCTGAGAGGTTGTATCCCAGATCTGCGTGGCCTGGTGGGTCCCTAGCGCCCAGCATGGCTGAGGTGGCCTACACGAGGCATCAGTGAGAGGAGCAAGGAGCCTGAAGAAAACTGTTGCGAGAGCAGTGACTCCCCGTGACGCATGACACGAGGGTCACAACGTTCACTTGGCACCATAGTCAAGGAGACAGCACGTATGACTGTTTGGACCACACTATCGATTGGCCGAGGCTCCCGGTTTTCACAAAGCCAGAGGACAGACGTGTTGGCAGTCCAGGCATGTCCACGAGAACGCTGCGCCGGATCCTGCACGGAACGCCGTACTTACAACGGACGAGCGTCTGCTCGGTGAGTACGAGGACGGTATTTTGATATTAATAGGCAGCGTCTTAACTCCGACACACTAAGTGTGAAAGTCAGGCCTAGCCGACAGCTGTGTGCTAGTTTTTATGACTGAGTCTATTACTAGAGACGAAAACGTGTGAAGACAATAAGAGTGGAGGATGGAAGTACTTGCAAAATCCGCGCTTTTTGACAGAAGATTTTGATGTCGGACCTCCCTCCCCTAGACGACGGATACCATCCCATTACATATATATATAATTAAGTATATATATGCATAGCTAGAACTATAGATAAGTTATGATTTTTATAAGCTACCTTCCATTAGTTTTTCAAATTAAATATTCCAATGGGCCTTTTAATACGCCCTCAAAATGAAGCGTTCTATATATGTGCGCCCCAGTAAATTAGTCCCCTAGTGCTTTATTTGTGTAGTGCCCCGATATATATGAAGGATTAGTATATGGGAGGGGGAGCTATAGGTAAGTGCCTATATATATATAGGTATCAAAATATGAGGCATCATGTATGAGTACTTATTAAGCAGGACCTGGGGGCGGGCCTTTTAAGGTCCTTATTTCTTATATTTTTCCTTTTATATCTCAGCGCGAGATGAGCGCCGTTTCTCATAATCTCTACCTTTAGCTTCCGTTTTTTAATTTAATACTGTATACAGTGTCTTTTGTAGCCGCCATAGTACAAGGTATTTTACATAGTGCAGGGAACAGACAGCAGTAAGGGAATAAATAGGTGGAGCAAGCGATAGCCAGCTACGCCCATTTATGAACTGATTATTAATATCAACCAAAATATTAATAATTAATATTCCCCCTCAACACACCCCATAGAAGATGCCTATTCTTTTCCACTGTTGCGGACAAGAATAGGACATGTTCTATATTTTGTTAAGGAGCCGCAGCACGGAGCCACGGCTCGGCAAGATCGCGAGCCGCCCATTGAAGTGAATGGGGACGCATCTTTTCCGGAATAGATGCGGACCCATTTACACGGTTGTGTGAATGGGCCCTTAGACACAGGGCTATGGTATATAGAGCATTTATCTGATAAGGTATCCAGATAATGGTGGCCATCTTAATGTAGTCTCAATGGAGCCCATACAATATAAAATATGTATGGCATAGTATGGCCATGGAAACTCTATTGATCTAAATGAATTGGGTTCTTCCAAACCAGGACAAACCCAATTCTCTCATAAGTAAAGCACATGCTCAGCCCAGTCCTTCAACTGCCACCAGCAGACAGGGCAAACCCCCTGTGAACATGCATGCCCCCTGAGCTACCAGCTTGAAATAAATCTAGCAGAACAATAGGAGTAATGAATGGGGAGATCTCTGGATCCATGCCAAGTGAGGTACAGGGCTGGTTCTAAAAGGTTGACATGTGCTATATGATGTCTGATTTTCATTTTTACATTAATCATGGGATAACTCCTTTAAACTCTTACTCTCTAAATGTTATTCTAACAGTATATTCAGCTGTTTAATATTTAATACCTTACCCGTCTTTGGATATTATACAGAAAGCGGTTGTGACTACATGTAGGAGCGACTTGATTGTTATTTTTCGCAATCCGTCAGGAGCGATGGCTTCCTTCTTTTTCCTGCAGTAACACTATACAGTAAATGTACTTGTCTAAGCTCTTTGTTCATATCACAGTTTTTACAGAATTGGTGCAGTGACACTTCAGACACCCTTTTTAGATTAAAAGAGAATCAGGAAAACATTTTAATATTAATGCCCTGCAGTTTGCCACATCTTGTGGTGTCTTGAATTACTAAGCATAATTCCTAGCATTTGCTCCCATTCTCTGCACTATTTGAGTTAAGATTGATTGATGGTTATAATTTACAATGCATTAGAATCACCTTCTGAATATATCCAGGCTTCCTGCCAAGGGGATGTGAGCTCTTTGTTTGCTAAGAATATGTTGCCTATAGTATATATAATGGGGTTTTCAACCATGAAACTTTAACTATTTTAGATTATCTCTTACAATTTCACTAAATCCAATCCTGAATATTGGAGAGTATACGGTATGTTTCTAGATATTATCAATTAGGGCTCATGCACAAAAATGTTTTTTTTTTGTTTTTTTTTTTGTCTGCATCCGATTTTTTGGCAGTTGTGGACCCATTCACTACAATTCAGACAGTACACCGTCCATTCCATGGCATCTTCAAAAATATAGAACATGTCAGCATTACGGACAAGGATAAGACTGTTCTATTGTGGGCCAGATGTTCCGTTCCACAAAATGCAGAACACACATAGCTGGTATCCGCGTTTTGCGGATCCGCAATTTGCAGACTGCAAAACAGGTATGGGCATGTGCACAAACCCTAAGGTCTATGTAGTGAACTTACCCCACATTGCTGGTCAGATGACTGGACGATGCCCTAGTTAAACCACCTGCACACTAAAGGCTGGACACAGACAGTACAGGACCCCATGCAAAAATATGTATGGAACCCAATAGCTCACCATTCAGCATCCCCCTCCCCTTATGTCTCTCTAACAATCAGTTACAGTGAGCCATGGTTTGGTATTGGTATGGTGGGTCCACCCTTGTGCACACTAACCTTAATGCCATCTTGATCCTGGCTGTTACCAGGGCTATCACAGTTTAAACTTATTGCCCTTTGGATATCTGACCATTGCAAATCCTAATTACTCTCCTGTATTGTCATTGGACAATACAAATGGGCTTGGTAAGCTGCGTTTGGTGATGACCTTTGGTCTGTACTGAGTTTCTTCTAATGCTCCTCTGCATTACCAGCTGATGACTATTCTTTGCTGTTACCCTGGAGATTTCTCTGCAACCAAGTTTAACTTTCCTTGTGAGGACTACTGTAAAGATCAGGGAAGATCTTAAAGGGTGTCATCAGAAAATGACCTGCTGTTTAAATCACTTTTTTATGTTTAACTTAAGTTAACTTTAAAATAATTTTGACTATGTTATTTTTCATTTCCATGTCACTTTTCATATTTAAACTAAAACCAAAAATCATGCAGTTTTTGCACTAGCCACTAGGTCTAATAATTGGTGCCACTTATTGGTTTGTACAAATCACTTTACTGCAGTTAACTCATTCTAATCCTGCCTGTAATGATATCACCATAGTGTTAGAGATGAGTGAATCTATTCGCCGCTTCGTAGATTCAATACAAACTGAACGTGTTTTCTTCTGAAATCTTTGTACGGTAACTCTACAAACACATCATATAATTTGTACGCTAATGCTACGCATCTGAGAATTTGTACGCTAATACGTACATATTCAGTTACGTAGCATACTTTTACTGTATATTCGTTCTTTGTGCGAGCCTAGACAATAATACGCTAAAGCTTCGTACGCACTTTGTACACTCAGGCGTAAGTATTCGCGGGAATGTTCGCAGAACACGACAGAATAACAAATTATTTGTACGCAGCTTCGAACGAATAGCTTCGTATTAAGTACAAATCTTTAAAAAAAATTTGACGAACATTCGGCAAAGCGAATTTTGGATGATTTGCTCATCTCTACTTAGTGTATAAATAAGACAGGATCCACCATTCATAATAGGTGATTGTCAGAGCTTATCTATTCTTTCCCTGTACAATGACCTCTGCACAGATCAGAGACCATGCCTAGAAAACTCTCTGATAAAAGTCAATGAGGTCCCCTCCTGACCATTGTGTCTACAGTCCATGTGGCTGCTGTAAAGCAATCATTAACGCTGTGTAAATAATGTTCAGGAAATAGAATTTAAAAATCTACAATCAGAAAAAAAACAGATATAAAAGTAGATGTGTTACTATCTGTTTTTTACTGGCAGATAACATTTTTGGTGACAAATTTCCTTTAAGCTCTGAACCTCAGACACAACTTAGGCTACTTTCACACTAGCGTTTTTAAATTCCGGTATTGAGTTCCGTCAAAGGGGCTCAATACCGGAAAAAAACGCTTCAGTTTTGTCCCCATTCATTGTCAATGGGGACAAAACTGAACTGAAGACAACGGAATGCTCCTGAAAGCATTCCGTTCCGTCTTCAGACCGGAGAACAAACCGCAGCATGCTGCGGTTTGCTCTCCGGTCCAGGCATCCGCACCAAGACGGATCCGGAATGACCCCCAATGGAAGTCAATGGGGACGGATCCGTTTGGTGTGGACACACCAGTAATCCGGATCTGTCCTCCATTGATTTCCAATGGGGGTCATTCCGGATCCGGCTACATACACACAGACTACATACAAACAACATACAGACATACATACAAACATACAGACATACATACATACTCACATACTCCCGGGACGCCGGCAGCAGGTCTTCACGCGCCTCCTGCACGCTGCGATGACGTTTCCCCACTGCGCCCAGCAGAGGGCGCTGTGGGGAATCGTCATCACTGCGCGCAGGAGGCGCGTGAAGACGTTCTGCCGGCGTCCCGGGAGTATGTATGTATGTCTGTATGTTTGTCTGTATGTTTGTTTGTATGTAGTCTGTGTGTTGTTTTAATGTGTGTCATGTGTGGGGCCGGAGCGCTGCTCCGGCTCCACACATGTATAGCGTTAGCACGGATCCGTCGGCACCCTTTAGGTGCCGGATCCGTGCTAACGCTAGTGTGAAAGTAGCCTAAATTGTAATAACGGATCTATGTCTACAGGCTTGCAATAACTAAAGTTAGGTTCAAACAATATCCTATGTAATTCCATATGAATCACAGATAAAATAAATCAGAGACACAGTATGGATAATATATCTTGGTTACAGACTTATAGACTGCTATAGGTACCATAAAGTTCTTTAATATTGACGACTAGAGATGAGCGAACGTGCTCGTAACGAGCACTGTTCCGCTCGGCTCCCCTGCGCTCGCATGGGCGCAGGCAGCCGCTTCCGTCGGGTGAGGAGGATGGAAGCGGCTGCCTGCACCCATGTGAACGCAGGGGAGCCGAGCGGTACAGTGCTCGTCACGAGCACGTTCGCTCATCTCTATTGACGACCTATCCTCAGGATACCTGATCAATATCTGATTGTGAGGTCAGCTGTTGGAAGGGGCAGCAGCATTTGGATGAGAGCTGCGGTCCATTATTCTAAGCACAGTACCATACATTGTATAGTGGCTGTGATTGATATGGCAGTTCAATCCCATTCACTTGAAAGGGACTGAGCTGCGGAAAGATTATGTGACTGATGGACGTGACAAAGGCCAAGGAAGACACACTCATCTGAGCTCCATTGCCTTTTCAAATAGCTGATCAGCTGATGTTCTAGGGGTCAGAAACCCCCCTTTTCCATCAGCTATTGATAATCTATCCTAAGGACAGATCATCAATACTTAAAACCCGAAAACCCCTTTAATAGAGTTCTGTACAATATGGTGACATGGAGCTTGTACGGAAGTCATGTGCATGAGGTTTGAGTGCTGTTAGACTATGTGGACTTCTTCACAAGTCTTCTAGGTGACACCTTGTGTGACATCTTGACTAGTTTCTACAAAAGTTAATCATGGACTAGGCAGCTTTTAAAAGTGTTTCATGAGTAAAAGTTTCTAGTTTGTAAAATGTTCCTATTTCATTACAGATGAATGTATTTTTCCCTACTCGGTGTTCACTGTAAGGTTTTCATTTTTAAAACTTTCAACGTTGTAAGTGACAGAAAGAGAAAATGTCAGAGTATCTGTTTTATGCTTAGATGTTACAAAGTGAGCTGGTAAAATCCATTTATAGCCAGGTACTCATGTCCAAGGGCCAAGTAGCACAAAAAAGAAACTGTTTCTACATGTTACTAAGTATTTTTAACATTATTTAACTTACATGATTTCATTAATACCAGCGATCATTAAAAATGATTGCAGTATGAAAACTTTGTACATATTTAGGGTGCTGCCACATTATGTTATCTTCATGGTTTTTGTTTTTTTTTTGGCTTGTTAAAAGCATGATGAAATCCATGCATTTTTACAAGTGTTTTACGAGGGTGGACTTTTTGTAGTCATGCAATGTTTTTAAAGGATTTTTTTTCAGACTTTTTCAATAGAGAAATACATGGGAAAACACCACAAATTGACTCAACAAATCAAACGTATTACAAATTTCCACTAAAATCAGAATTGTGGCAAATCTGAAACTTTTGTGTTTCATCCTGAATGAATTGCTCAAAGTAATGGTTACCATTTTACAGATACGTTGATAGAGGAGAAGACATCTGACACCAAAAAGGTTCATTTTTGGACAATTTTTTAAATATAAAAATTTGACAGTGAGGTGTGTTTTTAAACAGGCTGTTTGTTACCACCAGGTACTATTCATTTCCATAGCCATATATGTCACTGTCACTCTGACATTACTAATGTTGCCTTGGCATCAAGAGCTTAAAGGGAACATGTCACCTACTGTAGCGAAAAAAAACTGTTAGCAGTACCTTAATCTGGTGGCCAGGGTGACGCTAAAGAAGGTCTTCATAAGGAGAAGAGATTCCTGTAAATAGAAGAAATTGATCTTTTAATCGTGGTCAGAACGCTGACTTGACTCGGCTTGAAGTCAAGGGGGCAGCGGCTAGTCAAGCTAACCACTCCCCCCTGGTCAACTTGAATGACAGTTGCCGTTGGGCCGGGGATCGCGCAATTCTTGCGCATGCGCGGTGCGCAATTTCTCCCTGCGCGATCCCGGCCCTGGCTCTTCACTTCTGCGGCGCTCTTGTCCCTACAGCGCATGCGCCGCAGAAGCAAGCGAGCGCGCGGGGACGGCGGGCGGGCGCGCTCTGGCAAGCGCGCTCGCTTGATTCTGCGGCGCATGCGCTGTAGGGACAAGAGCGCCGCAGAAGTGAAGAGCCAGGGCCGGGATCGCGCAGGGAGAAATTGCGCACCGCGCATGCGCGAGAATTGCGCGATCCCCGGCCCAACGGCAACTGTCATTCAAGTTGACCAGGGGGAGTGGTTAGCTTGACTAGCCGCTGCCTCCTTGACTTCAAGCCGAGTCAAGTCAGCGTTCTGACCACGATTAAAAGATCAATTTCTTCTATTTACAGGAATCTCTTCTCCTTATGAAGACCTTCTTTAGCGTCACCCTGGCCACCAGATTAAGGTACTGCTAACAGTTTTTTTTCGCTACAGGAGGTGACAGGTTCCCTTTAAACGGCTTGCGTGCAGTCCTAGGAGACCTAAAAGTATGATGCACAGCTTTTCAGGACAATTGGTGCACTTTTGATTCGGGGGAATTTATTCAGACCAAACTGAATCTTATGGCCTATTAGGCCGAATTTAACCCAGAACTAGATTGTACTATTCATCCAACATCTGGACACTGTATTTTTTCACTGCAAAACACACACAGAAAAATGCTGCAAAAAAACACCACTAAAAGTGTTTGCAAAAAAAAGAAATAGGGGGAGATCTATCACGACTGCTGTGTGCTACTTGTACTTGGTGCTGTAGGATGTGCTTAATTTATGTAGGATGCGCTAAATTAATTTAAAGCGCAAACCTTGCCATATATAAGGCACATTCTCTGACAGTCAGTGTTCCTAAACTGAAACCTATGGCAGCTCCAAGCTGCAGGAAATTTCAGTCTTCAAGCTGGCATAAAAAAATAAATAAATGTGCTGGGCCCACTCCCCACCCTTGCCATGCCCCTTCTCAGAAAGTGTTCAGGGTGGCGTAGAAATGTCACACGTGACTACATTTAGTCACAGTGGCATTTAAAAGACGCAAACACAGGGATTTCAACTTTTAAATCTCTTCCATAGTATGAAGCCACCCCTACTAATATATGAAGTAGCCTTCTTAAAGGGGCGCCTTCTTAAAGCCTTCTTAAAGGGGGGCACCCAGGCAGCCCCCCTGATGTTAGCATCGGAACATGAAATGGATCGAAGGATCGCGCAAGGCAAGGACTCTTTATTTACCATAACACACTGCCGGGCAGAGGCTTCCACCCAGAAGTGTGTTCGCTGATGTCACCAGCTCTGATGGGCCGGCTTTAGCGCTGTCCTAGCCATTTTACAGGCTAGGGCAGCGCTAAAGCCTGCCCATCAGTGCCAGTGATGTCACCGGGCTCACTGCTGGGCGGAAGCATCTGCCTGGCAGCCCTAAGGAGAGCACGGTTCGTCACCAGGCAGCAGAAAATGCCTTTGCCCTGCGCAATTTATCTGCCTGGGTGAAAAGGGAACCCCTTTAAAGTATGATTTCTTCTCTGTATTAAATCGGCATCTAGACGTAAGGCCTGGTTCAAGCATGGGCTATACTGGTCCAGTTAAGAACCCCATCACTTTGCCTCCAGAACACAAGCTACTTTTTATGGCTTGTGCAGGATATTTTCCATGTGTAAAATGGAACACATATATTAAAGGGGTAGTCCAGTTGTGCAAAGTGCCTAATGTTTACCATCGTCTTGTTCTGACGGATGCAGTCTCAGAGGTCTAACATGAACATGTGCAAAGAAAGAGCAACTGAGATGGAATCTGGTCATGTGAGACAAGCGCCATGGCATGACTGTCAGTAGAGGGACCAGATGCAGCAGGAATGGACTGGTTGGGTTTTCACAGTAAGGAAGCTTTACTAATCAAAATGCACCAGAATTCTGCAAAAAAATGGCATACACCTTGCTTGGCAGGGGTATGGTTTAGCAGAAAAAAAGTGTATTGTGTATTTGAAAGGGGAAGGATATAGGATTTTGGCACAAAATTCTAGTGCAAATTAAGCCATCTAATAGGTAGTATAACCTTAGACTAGACAGTCTAAAAATGCACCAAGTTTATCACCCAACATCATCTGTACACTGTCTAGTCTAAGTTTACAGTGTCTATTTCTTAAATGTCCCTTCATACAGGATGATAAAGCAGCAGATTGTCAGGAAAGAAGTGTTCCTTCCCGACAATCATCTGTTCATCAGTTGAGGAGAGCACTTAATTTACATTCAGCAATCTACCCCAGAGTATGGGGAGGAGCGATCGCTAATACCGTTGCTCTTCCCCATACTGACTCGTTTACCAACAGCAGAGCGTGTTTACACAGCATGATCTGCTTCAGGAAAACAAAGATTTTTGTGCCCACAGGAATGATCTATTACCTGGTGAACTTTTACCCTGCCAGATAATCGCTAAACGAGCAGTCCTTTGAATGTTCATTGTTGATTATCTTGCAGATTCTTAGCCCGTTCAAAGGGCCCTTTAGACACGAGGAGCAGATCTCGCCCAATATTTTTCTAACTAAGCAAATTAATTTATTTGTAATGTTTCAGCTTGTTGTTGCATCTGGCATCAGTAGACGCACAACTCCACAGCGATGCTGGTTGCTAGGGTGATGACCAGGTCTCCGTGTGAAGGAATGCTGGCAAATGAGGTACGGCACTTTAATATCAGGAGTGCTAATGTCACTGTTCCCATAATAAGAGGCATGTCATGTGACCAGGAAGCGTGGCCTATTTAAACAGGACACCAGACGATAGCTATGACTGGGCAGTTAACGTACAGGGTTACAGTCTGTTTAGAAAGGACCGCCAAAACCGGAGGGGGGAGGGGTCTGCCTTTATGTAAAGTCCTGTCTAAAGCCCACACTCTGGGATGATATAAGTGAGGGACATGAAGATGCGGAGTCACTGTGGGTAGAAATACATGGAGCCAAAAACAATAATAAAATACTAATAGGAGTTTATTATAAACCACCTAATACACCAGAGTCCACGGAAAATCTACTTCTAAATGAAATAGATGAGGCGGCAAATCATAATGAGGTCGTTATTATGGGGGACTTCAACTACCCAGATATAGACTGGGAAACTGAAACCTGTATAAAGGAAACAAGTTCTTGGCAATAACCAAAGACAATTACCTTTCCCAACTGGTTCAGGACCCGACTAGAGGGACAGTCATACTGGACTTAGTATTAACCAATAGACCTGACAGAACAACAGATGTGCAGGTTGGGACACCTGGGAAATAGTGACCATAAAATAATAACCTTTCAATTGACATTCAAAAGAGTATTTCTTCAGGGAGGAACAAAAATACCAAACTTCAAAAAAGCAAAATTTAGCCAACTAACTAGTCCTCAAAAATAAAAATACAGCCACAAAATGGGATATTTTTAAAAAGCATCCTGATATCTAATTGTGAGAGGCACATACCTTATGGGAATAAAAGTTTAAGAAACAAGAAAAAAAACAATGTGGATAAATAGAACTGTAAAGAAAGCAATAAATGACAAAAAGAAAGCATTTCATTCACTAAAAAAGGAGGGGAGCAAGGAAGTATTGAAAAACTATAAGGAAAAAAATAGAATATGTAAAAGACAAATAAAAGCAGCCAAACTAGAGACCGAGAGATTAATCGCCAAAGAGAGTAAAACTAACCCTAAAATGTTCTTCAATTATATAAATAGTAAAAAGTATAAATCTGAAGATGTCGGCCCCTTACAGAGTAATGAGGGGGGAGTTGCAGAGAGCGATGAGGAGAAAGCAAAGCTACTAAATATTTTTTTCTCCGCCATATTCACAGAGGAAAATAAACGGTCAGATGAAATGCAGAATATAAGTAAACTCCTCATTAAAAGTGCCCTATCTGACCCAGGAAGAAGTACAGCAACGTCTTAAAAAGATAAAAATAGACAAATTGCCAGGACAGGATGGCATACACCCCCCTATCCTAAGAGAATTAAGCAATGTCATAGCCAGACCCTTATTTCTGATATTTAAGGATTCTATACTGACAGGGAGTGTTCCACAGGTTTGGCGTATAGCAAATGTGGTGCCAATATTCAAAAAGGGTCCAAAAACAGATCCCGGAAATTATAGGCCAGTAAGTTTAACATCTGTTGTGGTTAAACTATTTGAAGGTTTTCTAAGAGATGCTATCTTGGAGTACCTCTATGAAAATAAGCAAATAACTCCATATCAGCATGGCTTCATGAGGGATCTGTCATGTCAAACCAATTTAATCAGTTTCTATGAGGAGGTAAGTTCTAGACTTGACCGTGGCGAATCAATGGATGTCGTATATCTGGACTTCTCCAAAGCATCTGACACTGTACAACATAAAAGGTTAGTATATAAAATGAGAATGCTTGGCCTGGGAGAAAATGTCTGTATGTGGGTAAGTAACTGGCTCAGTGATAGAAAACAGAGGGTGGTTATTAACGGCACATACTCAGATTGGGTCACTGTCACTAGTAGGGTACCACAGGGGTCAGTATTGGGCCCTATTCTCTTCAATATATTTATTATATTGATTAATGATCTTGTAGAAGGCTTGCACAGTAAAATATATATTTTTTGCAGATGACACTAAACGGTGTAAAGTAATTAACAGAGAACAGATGGATCTGGATAGATTGGAGGCTTAGGCAGAGAAGTGGCAGATGAGGTTTAACACTGACAAATGTAAGGTTATGTACATGGGAAGGAATGCAAGTCACTAGTACATACTAAATGGTAAAACACTGAGTAACACTGACATGGAAAAAGACTTAGGAATTTTAGTAAACAGCAAACTAAGCTGCAGAAATCAGTGTCAGATTGGATAATGGGTTGCATCAAAAGGGGCATAGATGCCCGTGATGAGAACATAGTCCTGCCACTTTACAAATCACTAGTCAGACCAAACAGAGTACTGTCTACAGTTCTGGGCTCCTGTGAACAAGGCAGACATAGAGCTGGAGAGGGTTCAGAGGAGGGCAACTAAAGTAATAACTGGAATGGGTGGACTACAGTACCCAGAAAGATTATCAAAATTAGGGTTATTTACTTTAGAAAAAAAATGACTGAGGGGAGATCTAATAACTATTAGAGATGAGCGAGTAGTGTTCGATCGAGCTGGTATTCGATCGAATACTACGATATTCGGCGTGCTCGATTTCTTTCGAGTATAACGGCGATGGCGCACTTAGAATTCGTTTCCCCTCCCACCTTCCCTGGCGCTCTTTTTCCACCAATCACCATGCAGGGGGGGTATGACAGGCACGCTGGCAGCGCGAAAACGGCGTCTACATGCATTGGCTGAAAAAACCATGTGACCTCGAATATTAAAAACTCAGCTCTTCCTGCTCGTTCGCATATGCTGCGTGAACTTAGTCAGGGACAGAGGCTGGAGAAGGGAGAGACAGGTTTTAGCTGTTGGACAGGCAGGAGCGTGATTAAAAGCCCTTATCAGGGCTACTATAGTGCAGTACAGTGATAGCTTTACTACAAGATACACTTTACAGAGAACGGCTGCCGTATTCAGGGATAGCTGCTGGAGTAGGGACAGAGAGAGGCATTAGTGGTGTATTAGGTGCTCTGCTACATACCAAACTATATTTGGCACTACTGCTGTGTACCTTGAAATATACAATATATAGGCCTTTCAATTGGCAACTGTACTGTGCGTTCTCTTGCAAAGTAATTTCTCAAACCTGGTGTTCATACACACCGTCTGATCACTTAGTACACGGCTGTGTACCTTGAAATATACAATATATAGGCCTTTCAATTGGCAACTGTACTGTGCGTTCTCTTGCAAAGTAATTTCTCAAACCTGGTGTTCATACACACCGTCTGATCACTTAGTACACGGCTGTGTACCTTGAAATATACAATATATAGGCCTTTCAATTGGCAACTGTACTGTGCGTTCTCTTGCAAAGTAATTTCTCAACCTGGTGTTCATACACACCGTCTGATCACTTAGTACACGGCTGTGTACCTTGAAATATACAATATATAGGCCTTATAATTGGCAACTGTACTGTGCGTTCTCTTGCAAAGTAATTTCTCATACCTGGTGTTCATACACACCGTCTGATCACTTAGTACACGGCTGTGTACCTTGAAATATACAATATATAGGCCTTATAATTGGCAACTGTACTGTGCGTTCTCTTGCAAAGTAATTTCTCATACCTGGTGTTCATACACACCGTCTGATCACTTAGTACACGGCTGTGTACCTTGAAATATACAATATATAGGCCTTATAATTGGCAACTGTACTGTGCGTTCTCTTGCAAAGTAATTTCTCATACCTGGTGTTCATACACACCGTCTGATCACTTAGTACACGGCTGTGTACCTTGAAATATACAATATATAGGCCTTACAATTGCCAACTGTACTGTGCGTTCTCTTGCAAAGTAATTTCTCAAACCTGGTGTTCATACACACCGTCTGATCACTTAGTACACGGCTGTGTACCTTGAAATATACAATATATAGGCCTTTCAATTGGCAACTGTACTGTGCGTTCTCTTGCAAAGTAATTTCTCAAACCTGGTGTTCATACACACCGTCTGATCACTTAGTACACGGCTGTGTACCTTGAAATATACAATATATAGGCCTTTCAATTGGCAACTGTACTGTGCGTTCTTTTGCAAAGTAATTTCACGGCTGTGAAGGCAAAATATTGTAACCAACAAAAAATAAAATGCAGCGGGGGGCTAGCGGAATAGGACGTGGACGAGGACGGGGGCGCGGAAATGCTGTTGGGGGCCTTGTTGAAGCCAGTGGGGATACAATGCGTGCTGGTGAGGGTCAGCCAGGATCCCGCTCATCCAGAATCCCTGCCTTTATGGGACAGTTAAGCAGGGGGCGGGTTACACCGCTGTTGAGGCCTGAGCAGGTTGAACAGGTGGTGCAATGGATAGCCGATAGCGCTTCCACACAGTTGTCCACCAGCCAGTCATCCACACAGTCTCACTCTGACCCTCCTTCCTCCACACCTGGCCAACAGAGTCATCCCACCATTGACCCCTCCCAGGAGCTCTTTTCGGGTCCTTTTTCAGATGTGCCGGAAGAATCCCAGGAGCTAGCAGAGGAATTTGTTTGTAGTGATGCCCAAACACTTGAGTTTTCGCCATCTCCTGCTGATGTGGACCCTGAGCCAGCATCTGTTATCATGAGCGATGATGATGATGAGACGCAGTTGCCATCAAGGGAGGCTGTTGGAATGTCCAGTGGGCAGCAGGAGGAGCAGAGTGAGGAAGTGGAAGAGGAGGTGGTGGATGACGAAATGACCGACCCCACTTGGCCAGGGGTGATGTCCAGCGAGGAAAGTAGTGGAGAGGTGGTGGTCTGCGCAGCACCGAAAAAGGCAGCAAGAGGCAGAGGGATGTCCAGAGGCAGAGGGATGTCCACAGGCAGAGGGATGTCCACAGGCAGAGGGATGTCCACAGGCAGAGGACAGTCCAGACAGAGAAGTGAGGCCACAGCCAGCAGGGCCGAAGCTGTTCCCGGCAGCGGGCAGTCGCGCGAAGCTCCCCCATCGAGGCCTCGTACTTCTGTGGTGTGGAGATTTTTTAATGTTTGTGCGGATGACAAACTGAGCGCGGTTTGCACACTCTGCCACTCAAAACTGAGTAGGGGCTCTGAGAAGAGCAATCTGACCACCTCAGGCATGCGGCGTCACTTGGAAGTCAAGCACTGGGCTGAGTGGGAGAGAGCAAACGCAATACAACCTGCGCCCGGTCTTGCTGCCACTGCCTCTTCCCCTGTGTTGTGTGCTGCCACTGCGGTCCAGACCTCCAGCCAGGACACCTCCACATCTGCCTCTGCCTCGGCTACTTTGGGGCCTTCTCCTTCAGCCTCCCCTTCCCCCGCCTCTTCGCCTGCACCTTCACACTCCTCGTCCCAACAACTGTCCATCTCGCAGGCGTTCGACCGCAGGCGGAAGTACGCCTCGAGTCACCCCCAAGCCCAAGCCTTAAACTGCCACATCTCCAAACTGCTGGCCCTGGAGATGTTGCCGTTTAGGCTTGTGGAGACGCAGGCCTTCCGCGACCTGATGGCGGCTGCCGCACCTCGCTATTCCGTCCCCAGCCGCCACTACTTTTCCCGGAGTGCCGTCCCCGCCCTGCACCAGCACGTGTCGCGTAACATCAGGCGGGCCCTGAGGTACGCAGTCAGCGCAAAGGTCCACTTGACCACCGACTCGTGGACAAGCGCTTGCGGCCAGGGACGATACATCTCTTTGACGGCACACTGGGTGAATGTAGTGGAAGCGGGGACGGGGTCGCAAACAGAGACGGCCTACCTACCACCCCCGCCCAAGATTGCCAGCATGGGTTCTGATAAACCCCCCTCCTCCTCCTCCTCCTCCTCTGCCTTAACATCGCCCTCAGCCGCTAGCTGGAAGCGTTGCAGCACTGGCGCGGGGAGACGTCAGCAGGCGGTGCTTAAGCTCATCAGCTTGGGCGACAGGAAGCACAGCGCCCCAGAGGTGAGGGACGCCATATTGCAGCAGACGGAGATGTGGCTGTCGCCGCTGCAGCTAGGACCAGGCATGGTCGTGTGCGATAACGGCCGTAACCTGGTGGCGGCTCTGGAGCTTGCCGAACTCAATCACGTACCATGCCTGGCCCACGTTTTTAATCTGGTAGTCCAAAAATTTCTAAAGACTTACCCCAACCTGGCAGAGCTACTGGTGAAAGTGCGGCGCTTGTGCGCTCACTTTCGGAAGTCAACTGTAGCTGCTGCTAGCTTAAAAAAACTCCAGCAACGCCTCCATTTGCCTGAACATCGGCTGTTGTGCGACCTGCCGACTCGCTGGAATTCCACCTATTCCATGTTGGCCAGGGTGTGTGAGCAGCAGAGAGCATTGATGGAGTACCAGATTATGAATCCACGCGTGCCTCCAACTCAGCTCCCTCAGTTTGCCAACCACGAGTGGCCATGGATGGCAGACATATGCGATGTACTGCGTATCTTTGAGGAGTCCACCAAGAAGGTCAGCAGCGAGGACGCTATAGTGAGCGTAACCATCCCGCTCCTATGCGTCCTTAAAGAATCCCTCATCGCAATAAGGGAGAACGCATTGCACGCAGAGGAGACGGGGGTAGGAGGAGACGCAACGGAGCTACACAGTCAGACCACACTTTTGTCTGCTTCACGGTGGCAGTTGCAGGAGGATGAGGATGAGGAGGAGGAGGACGACGTGGAGGTGGCTGTGGAAGAGGAGGAGGATGCTGGCGGCGAGGGTAGCAGTCAGGCTGTGTGCGTCCCATTGGTTCAGCGCGGATGGGGCGGAGAGGAGGCGGAAGAGGAAGAGGAGGAAATGGCAAGTGATCCTTCTGGAGGGGGCAGTGACGTCATGCCTATTCAGAGTCTGGCACACATGGCTGACTTCATGCTGGGCTGCTTTTCCCGGGACACACGTGTTGTCCGGATAGTGGAGAACAAACTGTACTGGGTCTTCGCACTCCTGGACCCCCGGTATAAAGATAACGTCTCCTCTTTTATTCCGGTAGAGGAGAGGACAAATCGATTGCTGGAATACCAGAGGGAACTCGTGCAGAACATGATGGAGATTTTCCCACCCACCATCGCTGGCGGCAGAGAGGAGAGGGTCTCCCAGAGTCCCACAACATCTATCAGGCCCACAGCCACCAGGGGAACACTCTCCAAGGTGTGGGACACGTTCATGGCACCCCCTCGTGCAACTTCCATCACTGCGGGGCCCGCTATCAGCAGGAGGGACAAGTATCGGCGGATGTTGCGGGAGTACCTGGCAGACCGTAACCCTGTCCTCCCCGATCCCTCGGCGTCCTACACTTACTGGGTCTCCAAGTTGGACACGTGGCTGGAACTGTCCCTGTACGCCTTGGAGGTGCTTGCCTGCCCTGCCGCCAGCGTGCTATCAGAAAGGGTGTTCAGCGCAGCCGGGGGCATTATAACCGATAAGCGCAGCCGCCTGTCAACCGACAGTGCCGACAGGCTGACGCTAATCAAAATGAACAGCAAGTGGATTGACCCGGACTTTGCTTCTCCAACAGTGGAAAGCAGCCAAAAGTGAAGTGCCATCTGTATGAAGTGCCATTTCCTCCTCCACCTCCTCCTCCTCCTCCTTAACCGCCGTAGAATTGCTCCGTAAATAAGAAAAATTTATATATTTATGGCTCACCTCTTGGGCCTCCACATAATTTTTAAGAGGTCTCACCTCTTGGGCCTCCACAAAATGTTTAATAGGTCTCACCTCTTGGGCCTCCACAAAATGTTTAACAGGTCTCACCTCTTGGGCCTCCACAAAATGTTTAACAGGTCTCACCTCTTGGGCCCAAAATGTTACAGGTCTCACCTCTTGGGCCTCCACAAAATGTTTAACAGGTCTCACCTCTTGGGCCTCCACAAAATGTTTAACAGGTCTCACCTCTTGGGCCTCCACATAATTTTTAACAGGTCTCACCTCTTGGGCCTGCACAAAATGTTTAAGAGGTCTCACCTCTTGGGCCTCCACATAATTTTTAAGAGGTCTCACCTCTTGGGCCTCCACAAAATGTTTAAGAGGTCTCACCTCTTGGGCCTCCACAAAATGTTTAAGAGGTCTCACCTCTTGGGCCTCCACAAAATTTTAAGAGGTCTCACCTCTTGGGCCTCCACAAAATGTTTAAGAGGTCTCACCTCTTGGGCCTCCACAAAATGTTTAAGAGGTCTCACCTCTTGGGCCTCCACAAAATTTATCAAGGTCTCACCTCTTGGGCCTCCACAAAATTTTATCAAGGTCTCACCTCTTGGGCCTCCACAAAATTTTTAACAGGTCTCACCTCTTGGGCCTCCACAAAATTTTATCAAGGTCTCACCTCTTGGGCCTCCACAAATTTTTATCAAGGTCTCACCTCTTGGGCCTCCACAAAATTTTTAACAGGTCTCACCTCTTGGGCCTCCACATAATTTTATCAAGGTCTCACCTCTTGGGCCTCCACAAAATGTTTAAGAGGTCTCACCTCTTGGGCCTCCACAAAATGTTTAAGAGGTCTCACCTCTTGGGCCTCCACAAAATGTTTAAGAGGTCTCACCTCTTGGGCCTCCACAAAATGTTTAAGAGGTCTCACCTCTTGGGCCTCCACAAAATGTTTAAGAGGTCTCACCTCTTGGGCCTCCACAAAATGTTTAAGAGGTCTCACCTCTTGGGCCTCCACAAAATTTTATCAAGGTCTCACCTCTTGGGCCTCCACAAAATTTTTAACAGGTCTCACCTCTTGGGCCTCCACAAAATTTTATCAAGGTCTCACCTCTTGGGCCTCCACAAAATTTTATCAAGGTCTCACCTCTTGGGCCTCCACAAATTTTTATCAAGGTCTCACCTCTTGGGCCTCCACAAAATTTTTAACAGGTCTCACCTCTTGGGCCTCCACATAATTTTATCAAGGTCTCACCTCTTGGGCCTCCACAAAATTTTTTAACAGGTCTCACCTCTTGGGCCTCCACAAAATTTTATCAAGGTCTCACCTCTTGGGCCTCCACAAAATTTTTAACAGGTCTCACCTCTTGGGCCTCCACAAAATTTTATCAAGGTCTCACCTCTTGGGCCTCCACAAAATTTTATCAAGGTCTCACCTCTTGGGCCTAAACAAAATTTTTAACAGGTCTCACCTCTTGGGCCTCCACAAAATTTTCCATGAGCCTCTGGCCAGCCCACGGCCTCTTCCTGCCTTTTGCGGTCCTACGCATCCCTCAACATCCCCACTACTTTACCTGCTAGACATGACACTGGGCCAGGTCGGGTCACTGACATCTCAAGCGCCAACAATTTGGGCATTTTAAGGCTTCTGCATGTGTTTGAGTTGTTTTTACATTTTAAAGAAGACATGTCTGACCACATCTCACACACACACACACAATGACAATTAGGGGTGGGGTCTATTTGCTTTCCCCTTTGCCTATGCCATCTGTGGTTGTCATAGGCAACGTGATTTTAAGGGGTGCAGAATTTTATCTTCTTTTTTGTCTAGTTTGGCTTGGGGTCCATGGCAATGTAGAGGAAAGAAGGTTTCCTTGTATGGTCTCACTTTACAGAGAGGTTACATTGTCTTTGGAGTGTATTGTTGAGAGGCTGTGATAGTGGCGTAATAGTGCGACTTGGGCGCGTTATATGCACCCAGACATGCTTCCCCTGCTGTCCCAGTTGCATTCCAGCAGTGTTGGCATCCTTTTCTGAGGTTTCAGGGTGGACTTGGTGACCTCCAAGTGGTCGAATTGAGATTTCCAAGTGGCGAGCATTTTTTTCCCATAGACTATAATGGGATTCGATAGTCGGTCGAATAGTCGAATTTCGCGGTCTATTCGAATCGAATTTCGAACTTTCGAATATTTCACTACTCGCTCATCTCTAATAACTATGTATAAATATATCAGGGGTCAGTACAGAGATCTCTCCCATGATCTAATTATCCCCAGGACCGTGACTGTGACGAGGGGACATCCTCTGCGTTTGGAGGAAAGAAGGTTTGTACACAAACATAGAAGAGGATTCTTTACTGTAAGAGCAGTGAGACTATGGAACTCTCTGCCTGAGGAGGTGGTGATGGTAAGTTCACTAAAAGAGTTCAAGAGGGGCCTGGATGTATTTCTTGAGGGTAACAATATTACAGGTTATAGTTAGTAGAGATGGCTCATTGATCCGGGGATTCTGATTGCCTGATTGGAGTCGGGAAGGAATTTTTTCCCCTAAAGTGAGGAAAATTGGCTTCTACCTCAGAGGGGTTTCTTGCCTTCCTCTGGATCAACTTGTAGGATAACAAGCCGAACTGGATGGACAGATGTCTTTTTCCACTTCTAATGTTTTGGACTTCTGACTTCTAACCTTGGCAACTACTCTGACCCTGATATTTGGATTCTGATTTGGCTGTATGGTTTCTCTTGATTTGACCTCGGCTTGGTTTTGGACCTGCTTTTTGCCTGACGTATTTTGACCCTTACTTGACTACTTGTGTTTGACCTCAGCTTGGTATTGTATTACTCTTGCTATTTTAATTTGGCTATGCTTGTACTCTCCTGGTTCTGACCCGATCCATCACACTTTGTGCATTTTGGTTCTGTTTTTTTTGTCTTCCCATGTGCCTGCCTGTCTCTATGTTTATTATTTTCTCCTCGTTTTTTCCCTCGTAAGCCTCAACACTCAGTTAAGCAGGAACTGCCATCCAGCTATGGCCTGCAATTTAGAGTGATCGTGCAAATAGGTGGGGACAGTGATGTGAGTGGTTTCTAGGACTCACTTCTCCCTACCGTGACAGATTCACACGTCCCTTATATTTCCTGTTGTGGTGCAGACAGTTATGGGTCCCATACAGGCTTTAGTAGACCAGATGCCTGGTATTACACAGTTGGTTCAGGATCTGGCGGATAGAGTACATCATCAGAAAAAAAAATTACGATGGTCTTCCCTCAACCTATGGAACTTCAGGTTAAGCTTCCCGACTGGGAATAGAAAACAATTTGGGATGTTCAGAGAGAGTTTCAAGTTGTATTTTCAGCCACGACCCTATTCCTCTGGTTATGAACGGCTCTGAAGAGTCGGTATTGTTATTTCCTTGCTCCATGGGAATCTGCAAGAATGGGCCTTTTCATTACCCGCCAAATACTCCTAAGTTGGCCTCAGTTGATGATTTTTTTTTTGGCATTGTTGATGTTTAAACACACACAGTGAAATTGAATGAAAAAAATAAAAAAGTGGCTTGGGGGACCAAGCGTCCAAAAATTATGCCTTGACAGGGTCGGAATGCCTGGCCATACAACAATCACAAGTGTTGATTGTCCGTAGAAAAAGTAGAAAAAAATTATTACTTTTAACTGGGAGCAGCAGCAGTGTAATGTGGATGTGGAAAGGGTGCGGTACGGATATAGTGGCATGCGGCCACGATAGTGGCGACAGGAGGAGGAGCAGTATAGCATGGAACATATGTACAAGGCTGTGTATGGGTAGCAGTAGCAATAGTAGTAGTAGCAGTAGTAGTGAGACAGGCAGCAACAGTGGCAAGATTGGGCACTGCTAGCAAGGTTAGATCTATTAATCTGAATCAGCCAGAGGAGTGTGAAAATCCTCCTGAATGCAGGCTTGGTTCATTTTGACAAAAGTGATGTTTTGGACACTGAAGGAGGACAACTAGGTCCATTTCGGCGTGACCACACCCCAGCGGTGCTGAAAACCCTCTCTGATATAACACTGGAGGCTGGGCGAGAAAGAAGAAAGAGAGTGTGCTGTGCCAGTTGGGACCACTGTTCCAGTTTTCCTGGCCAGAAATCCATGGGGTCAGGGAACAGGGTATGTGACAGACCCTGGCCATATTTTAGGTAGGCTTCAACCTGGGCATTCAGGCAGGAGCTGTCAGCTTGCTGACTGGCCTCAGCCTGGCGTGGCACATGGAAAAAATGCTCCATCATGTTGAGGAGACTGAAATGACTGCTGCTGCAGCTTCTGATGCTTGTGGCAGAAAAAGGGGGGGTGATGCTGTGGGGGCGGAGAGGGGCCTCCTTCAGACACGCTGGTGGCAGGTTTCTGCTCACCATAAGGTGCGGCAAGCTGTATACACAGTGTTTCCTGAAAGAGAAAAACAATGCCCCATTTTGCCTTGGTAACAAGTGTCCAAAAGCATGCTATCCAGTAAACAAACTGCTTAATGTCAACGATACATCTATCACTGCGCAAGCAGGCGAACATAGAGGTTGTCGTTCTGGCGAGCGTGCCTAAGGAGCCAGTTCTTTCCAGCTCCACCCTCCACTGAGACGATTGAGTGTCTTGGCCAGTGCTATCCTCATCATCGCCCTCTTGATTCTCCACCACCAACTCATCCTCTTCTTCTTGCACTGGCAGCTCCTCATCCTCATCTTCACCATCCTCCTCCTCCATGGTAGATTCCCTTTGTGTGTGCCCAACATCTATAGGGTGGACAGCAAGATGCATCAGATCCACTTATTCTGCTGTGGTCCCCTGCTGCATGAGCATCAGCGTCTATTCTCAGATAAATATGAGAAGGATGACATTGTTCATACCACAATTGTCTCTGTTGACAAACTTAGGATGAGTATGAGAGGGAGAAGCGGTAAGAGGTGATATACTCGACAGGCGTCATTGCGAAGCAAGTGTTGCCAGTTACTGGTGCCGGCCTCAGGGCAATGACGTTGCCCTTCCTGGCGCCAGCCTCAGTGGAAGGGTGGAAGTTGCGGTCACGTGGTACAAGCGCCGAATATTGGACGTGACGTTGCGCAGTCACGTGTAGCCACCCAGTGTTTCTATTGGTGGATATCTCCTTAAAACCCTGCCTTTCAATTTCCCTTGCCTCTCATCCTGACGAAGCATCCTTCTGCTACCTTCAGCCCTTTACGGTTTACTTGTTTTAGATTACATAATGCTCATATTGTCATGGTGCTTGCAAGCGTAATTAGGTATTTCCTTATAATGTTAGGATATATACATACCTGTTATGATCTGTCTGTAACTATGATCTATTGTCTTATATGATATATATTGGGAGCATTTGTATTTAACATTATATTATTGGGGTTTTTGGAATTAATCATTGATTTTTAGTGGAGAGCCCCCATTGCGTTTTTATTAGTGTCTCCTATTGAAATATGTTACATTAAATTATTTGTCTATTTTAATCATGAAAAATAAAAATTGGTAATTTTAAAAAGGAATTTATCAGTGCTCAGTGTTCTTTTTTTGATAAATATTGATTTGCGAGCGTTGCGAGTTGGTGGAATACAGTATTGCCATTGTATTGGTGTTGATAATCTAAATGCTGATTTAATTAAATTGAACAAGTTCCAAAAGAATATCATTTCAAATGTTTGCTCTGTGTAGAAATAAATGAATGTTAATGGATGATTAAGGGATAGGCCTCACACTCAATTTGAAGTTAACACTCACAGGTAGATTTCAGCCCTACTCTGTGTCTTGTTGTAATCACATAAATATGCTGGTTTAGTTAAATATAACAATCCCCCCCCCCAAAAAAAAATTCCAACTGTGTGGAAAGGGAATTCACAGAAAGGACGATTGAGGCTCGATGCGCAATTTCATGTTAACACTCACGAGTAGTTTGATGCTATACCATGTGTTTTTCTGCAGTAATGAAGTATATATGCCCTATGCCCTAGCCTGTATATTGGTGTACTGATCAACTATATGCCGGATAATTACATTAAACCCCCCCCCCCTACACACACAAAAAAATTTTCATCCATGTGGAAACTGAATAAACGTAATCGGACAACTGAGGCTTTAAACTCAATTTCACATTAGTTAGATTGCTGCTATAACTTGTGTATTGCTGCAGTAATCATGTACGTATGCTGGTTAATTAAATTGACCCCCCCCCCAAAAAAAAAAAGAAAAATTAAAGGGGTTGTCCAAGTTATTTTTTTGCTCTTTGTATGTTTTTAATTAGGAAAATGTAATGATTTTAAAATGCATTTACTTTAACTTCAGTGTACCCTTTCTCAGATTTCACTGAGGGTCACATGACCTGTGATGTCAGCTTCTCTCTCTGCTCTGCTAATGTTTCGTGCACAAGCAGATAAGAGTCAGTACACGAGACATCACTGTGCTGGCCACACACCCCTGCACTGCCAGCTGCTGCTGCTCTCTCCCTGGATGCTTTCAGATAAGATTTTAACCACTTCAGCCAGCACAGACTCGGGGCTGAAGGCTATACTCAGTAGCTGCAGGCAGTGAGGAGACAAATGCTGGGCACAGGAGCTGATAGATTAGAGAATATCTGTAGAGTATTTCACAAGAACAGGTATGGGGAAGATCCTGCGTGTATCAGCAGTCTCATTTTACAGCTGGAACTTGCAGTCCTTCACATACAACATGCTGCTAAGTATCCTAGCAGGCAGACATGTCACTCAGGGCAGTGTTATTCACTCCCTTATCAAAGCAGGGGGGGGGGGCAGAGATTGTTGTTATTGCATGTAAACAAAAGCCAGAAGAGAACCAAGGAAATGAGGAAAATACTTTTTTTTGCCTAAAACTTGCTTAACTTCGTTATATATTGCTGACCATCAGATTTGCTATATTTGTTTTTCATAACTCGGACAACCCCCTTAACTGCAACTGTTTGGAAACTGAATAAACGGAAATGGACAAATGAGGCTTGATGCTCAATTTCATGTTAACATTCACAGGTAGATTGCTGTTATTCCTTGTGTATTGCTGAAGTAATCATGTATATATGCTGTTTAATTAAATTGAACCCCACAAAAAAGAATGGGATAGCTGCTTTTGAGGTCTGCACTGCAGCAGCTGCAGTTCTGCTAGGAGGCACAGCAGCTACAATTCCTATCTTTTATTTCCCTGACTGTCAGCTTCCCTGCTTGTCCGTATTCTACACACACCGTCTTTGTAATACTAGCTTTTCCCTTCACTGTCTCTGGCAATAGAATACACGCTTGATTGATTTTTGACTGTCCCTGACTGATCATTTTTCTTGCAGACAACTTAACACCCAATCACCGTCATTCACAGCCAAGCACAGAATGGGGTTCTGCTCATTCTACTAGGGCACCTTCCTACCTGCTGCAGCATTGATTGGCTCTAATGTTGAGACAATTGACTTTGATACGAATTTTGGAAAAATTTGATTCGCCACAAAGCTGAATTTCCTTGCTCTTCAGGATAACAAATCTATTTTTTCTGAAATGGCAGTAAAAAATACTCAGCTTATCCATTTGCTCAAGGAGAGGCTGTCACATTCTTCTTTGAAGAAACCTTATAAAATCTCACACGCGATGACGTCACCACAAAGTCAGCACGCTATATACAATAAAGTTTACAGAAGGGTCATAACTAGTGATGATCGAGCACCCCGATGTTCGTGTGCTCGGGTGCTCTGGCCGAACACTAGGTGGTGCTCAAGTGCTCGGCCGAGCACCCGAGCACAATGGAAGTCAATGGGAGAAGACCGGGCACCACCTGCTCTGCTGAGGGGAGGGTGTCTGGTCGATAGGGAAACGTGAGAAAATGGTGGAAACACCACTGAAATGGTTAGGGAACAGCATGGGGAGGATGTCTGGATGCATCTTGGATACCGAAGTCGCTGCTATTAATGAAACATACAGTGCCTTGCGAAAGTATTCGGCCCCCTGGAACTTTTCAACCTTTTGCCACATTTCAGGCTTCAAACAAAAAGATACAACATTTTAAATTTTTGGTGACGAATCAAGAACAAGTGGGTCACAATTGTGAAGTAGAACGAAATTTATTGGATCATTTAAAATTTTTTGGTAATAATAAAACTGAAATGTTGGGCATGCAAAATTATTCGGCCCATTTACTTTCAGTTCAGAAAACTCACTCCAGAAGTTCATTGAGGATCTCTGAATGATCCAATATTGTCCTAAATGACTGATGAAGATAAACAGAATCCACCTGTGTGTAATCAAATCTCTCTGTATAAATGCACCTGCTCTATGATAGTCTCAGGGTTCTGTTTAAAGCACAGAGAGCATCATGAAGACCAAGGAACGGGAAGGAGTATCAGACCACTGCATATCTACCAAGACCCGGCCGTCCTTCTAAAATTTCATCTCAACCAAGGAGAAGACTGATCAGAGATGCAGCCAAAAGGCCCATAGGACAACAATCAGTCCAACACTTCATAAATCTGGCCTTTATGGAAGAGTGGCAAGAAGAAAGCCATTTCTCAAAGATATCCATAAAACGTCTTGTTTACAGTTTGCCACAAGCCACCTGGGAGACACACCAAACACATGGAAGAAGGTGCTCTGGTCAGATTAAACCAAAATCCAACTGTTTGGAAACAATGCAAAATGGTATGTTTGGTGTAAAATCAACACAACTCATCACCCTGAACACACCATCCCCACTGTCAATCATGGTGGTGGCAGCACCATGTTTTGGGCCTGCTTTTCATCACCAGGGACAGGGAAGATAGTTAAAATTGATGGGAAGATGGAGCCAAATACAGGACCATTCTGGATGAAAACCTGCAAAAGACTAGGACGGAGAGTTATCTTCCAACAAGACAATGATCCCAAACATAAAGCAAAATCTACAAGCAAAATCTACAATGGAATGGTTCAAAAATAAACGTATCCAGGTCTTAGAATGGCCAAGTCAAAGTCCAGACCTGAATCCAATTGAGAATATGTGGAAAGAGCTGAAAACTGCTGTTCACAAACGCTCTCCATCCAACCTCAAAGAGCTCGAGCTGTTTTGCAAGGAAGAATGGGCAAGAATTTCAGTCTCTAGATGTGCAAAACTGAAGAGACATACCCCAAGCGACTTGTAGCTATAATCGCAGCAAAAGGTGGCACAACAAAGTATTAATGCAAGGGGGCCGAATAATTTTGCACACCCCACTTTTCAGTTTTATTATTACAAAAAAAGTTTAAATGATCCAATACATTTTGTTCCACTTCACAATTGTGACCCACTTGTTGTTGATTCTTCACCCAAAATTTAAAATGTTATATCTTTTTGTTTGAAGCCTGAAATGTGGCAAAAGGTTGAAAAGTTCAAGGGGGCCAAATACTTTTGCATGGCACTGTATATTTACTTGTATGTAAAGCGCAAGTAGCAACACGCCCTCACCTCTAATGTTTTACACTGTCAGATCAGCAGCAGGCACTCGCCCTGAATGTTTTACACAGTCAGCTCAGCAGCAGGCACTCGCCCCAAATGTTTTTGAGTGTCAGCAGCACTGAACGTCAACTTGTCAGGATGAGGACCAGAGTGAAGAAGTAACATAGTTTATAAGGCCGAAAAAAGACATCTGTCCATCCAGTTCGACCTGTTATCCTGCAAGTTGATCCAGAGAAAGGCAAAAAAACCCTGTAAGCTAGAAGCCAATATTCCTCACTTTAAGGAAAAAAATTCCTTCCCGAAGAGGAAGTAGTGGATGATGAAATCACTGGCCTAACATGGGAAGAAGGTAAGCTGAGCGAGGACAGCAGTACAGAGGGGGAGGGATGCGCAGCACCGCAACAGGCTGTAAGAGGCGGTGGGGTGGCAAAAGGGAGAAGGCACGCCACACCAACAAGTGTGGACGTTAAAAGAATTGTCATTTGCAACCTGTGCCGTACCAAAATGAGCAGGGGCATGAACACTAGCAACCTGACCACCACCAGCATGATCTTCATGGCAGCAAAGCACCCTAATAGGTGGGCCAAATGCCTGGATCCACAATCGGTGTCTGCGGGTCACACCACTGCCTCCTTTTCCCTGTGTTACGTGCTAGCCAAGACGCAGGCCCAGATGCCTCCCACCCTGCACCTGGACCCTCACAAGCACCATCAGCGAGCACATCCACTTCGGTGTCCCAGCGCAGCATACAGATGTCCATACCCCAGACCTTTGAACGAAAGCGCAAAACCCAGCCACTCACCCACAGGCCATAGCACTAAATGCACACCTTTGCAAATTGCTGGCGCTGGAAATGTTGCTGTTTAGGCTTGTGGACACTGAGGCTTTTCGCAGTCTGATGGCGGTGGTTGTCCCACGTTACTCAGTACCTAGCCGCCACTATTTTTGCCGGTGTGCCCTCACTGCCTTTACTAGCATGTTGCTGTTTAGGCTTGTGGACACTGAGGCTTTTCGCAGTCTGATGGCGGTGGCTGTCCCACGTTACTCAGTACCTAGCCGCCACTATTTTTGCCGGTGTGCCCTCACTGCCTTTACTAGCATGTTGCTGTTTAGGCTTGTGGACACTGAGGCTTTTCGCAGTCTGATGGCGGTGGCTGTCCCACGTTACTCAGTACCTAGCCGCCACTATCTTTGCCGGTGTGCCCTCACTGCCTTTACTAGCATGTATCCCGTAACATAACACGTGCCCTAACCAATGCAGCTACTGGGAAGGTCCACTTAACGACTGACACATGGACAAGTGCTTCTGGCCAGGGAAACTACATTTCCCTGATGGCACACTGGGTGAACGTTGTGGAGGCTGGGAGCGAGTCGTACTGTAGGATGGCACATGTGTTACCGACACAAAGGATTGTGGGCCCTACTTCCATCAGGATTTCCGCCACCACCTACATTAGCGGCTGCAACCCCTCCTCCTCCTCCACCACTTCCATCTAGGAATTCTCATCTTGCAGCACCAGTCAGACTTCAGTCAGTAGCTGGAAGCAGTTTAGCACAGCGGTGGGGAAGTGGTAACAGGCTGTGCTGAAACTTATTTGCTTAGGTGACAAACAACACACCGCCACAGTGCTGTGGCAGGATATACTGTAAGGGACCGGGCTGAGCTGTGGCTCTAGGCCACTCAACATACAACCAGGAGTGGTTGTGTCTGATAACGGCCGCAACTTGGTGGCGGCTTTGGAGCTCTGCAAGCTCACACACATACTGTCACGCTCAGGTGTGAGGGGAAAACCACAAAGAGCGTAGGAGGGAAAGAGGATTAGGCCTGGAAACTAAGGAAGGTAGATGGACAGGAAACCATGACTCTAATCCTGATTGACTACCAGTATGAACAGGCCTCAAAATGTAGGTGAGTTCACACACAGGACCCTAAACCAAACTGACAGGAATGAGTCTACCTGTTCCTCCAACAGGAAGGACGAACAGCAGTCTCCCTCAGGCCAAACAACTGCTTCAACTTAGTGGTTCAGCGGTTTCTCAAAACCTACACCAATTTGCCTGAGCTGCTGGTGAAGGTGCCCATTTCTGAAAGTCACCTACAGCTTCCGCCAGTCTGGCAACGCTGCAGCAGCGCTTACACTTGCCAGCTCACTGACTGCTGTGCGACCTGAGCACGCGCTGGAACTTTACCTGCTCACAATAAAGACGGACAGCGCTGCATGTGGAAAAAGGTTCTGATAAGCGGCCTAGTGTCACAACTAGGAGGGAAAAGTTTTGGAAAATGGTAAAGGAGTATCTAGCTGACAATGTCAACGTCCTCATCCCTCTGTGCCTTATAATTATTGGGTGTCTAAGCTGGACACGTGGCACGAACTGGCACTCTACGCCTTGGAGGTGCTGGCCTGCCCTGCCACCAGCGTTTTTTCGGAGCGGTTATTTAGTGCCACTGGGAGCATAATAACTGCTAAGCGCATCCGCCAGTCAATAGAAAATGCTGACAGGTTGATGCTAATCAAAATTAACAAGGCCTGGATTGCCCCTGACTTTGCTAACCAAAAGAGGAAAGCGGCTGAACATAAAGGAACTTTAAATGTGGCTTTTAAGGTGTATTGAATACACAGTATTTTCATGAACCCCTTCCTCCTCTGTGTCTCTTGGGCTCTGCCAGCAGGCACAGTTTCACCGCGCCCAGAGCCATTGCCTCTGCGTTCACCATAAGCAGCACGCCCACTTCCCCGTCCCTTTCTGCTTGCTTTGCGCATATTATATAGTATATATACAACTTTGTCACAAGTACAGTAGTGCAGATTTTTATTAAGTGTATGATCAGAAAAATTTCACCAAATGTCAAATATTTAGAATGGTATTAGCGTCAGGCACACTTGCGTTCTTTTTGCCCCAAAAGAAAAAAAAATGCAGCCAGATATAACAATGGACTTTTGTGACTTTTGAACAGAAATACTAGCCCTGCCTAGCCAAATCCTATCCCTACATAAGTCGCTACTTGCGCAAATGTTATACAGCAAGACGCAAAAGAGGTACTGCAGGCTTTACAGCAGAAATAATAGCAAAGGATGTCAGGTATATAGTATACAGAGAGTATCATACAACATGCAGCAGCTGCACAGGTGGCATTAATGACAGGCCACCTAGCACTATTTTTAACACCCCCAAAATAAAATAAAAAGTTTGCCAGCAAGATATAATAGCCCTTAAAAGGGCTTTTGGGTCTTTGAAACAGAAATTCTATCCCTGCCTAGCGTTCTTCTGTCCCTACTCTGTTTGACCCTGCTTGCAGCAGCTCTCCCTGCTCGGTATGATCCGGTCACATGTCACCGGGTGCTTTATAGCACCCGATGACGCGTTCCCGGACAGCCAATCACTGTAATGCCAGTAGCTAACATGGCTACTGGCATTACAGTGAATGCCAGCACCTTCCCGAACGCTAATTGGCTAATTAGCGTGCGGGGAGGAGACTCGAACATGGCGCTCGAGCACACGCGGTGTTCGGCAGAACACCCCGTGGTCACGAGCGTCGGCATGTTCGGCTGAACAGTGTATTCGGCCAAACATGTTCGCTCATCACTAGTCATAACTCATAATCGATCTTTTCTTTGTGAGTAAAAAGGATGGGGGCTTAGAACACGAATAGATTACACAGAATTGAACAAAATCATGTTAATAAATCTGTATCCATTGCCTTCAATTTATTCAACCAGATTCTGGGGGCTCAGTGGTTTTCTAAACTTGACCTCAGGGGTGATTACAATCTCATCCGTACCATAGAAAGAGAGGAATTAAAGCGACATTTAATACACATAGTCATTTTGAATATTTAGTTATGCCATTTGGGTTGAGCAATGTGCCTGCATTATTTTAAAATCTGGTGAATGATGTATTCAGAGAGCATATCGGGAAATTTATGGTAGTTTATCTGGATCATACTAATATATTCCCCTAAAAGGGAATCAAACATTTCACATATTAGCCAAAGCAGAGAAATGAGTGATTAGGGTTCAGGAGTTACCTTTTGATGGAACCATGTTATGAATTTGTAAATATTTCCAAGTATCAGACTAAGGGCTTGTTCACGCGGCTGTTGTGTGGCCCTGCCCGTGCTGCGGACCGCAAATTGCAGTCCGCAGTGCACAGGCACCTACTGTGGTGCTTACACATGCAGATCACGGACCCATTCACTTCAATGGGATCCGCGATCCGCATCCGACTGCCCGCACCGCAAAAAATAGAACAAGTTCTATGTTTTTGCGGTGCGGAGGCACGGACAGAAACACCACGGAAGCACTCCGTAGTGCTTCCATGGGGTCCGATCCGTGCCTCCGTTCCGCACCGCGTCTCCATGATGCAGGGTTCACATGGCCAGTGCCCATGTATTGCGGACCCGCTGTATGCGGGCCGCAATACAGCCACGGCCACACAACGGCCGTGTGAATGAGCCCTAAGGCTTCATTCACACGAACGTTGTGTTTTGCTGATCCGCAAATTGCAAAATGGATGACGTCCGTATGGCATCCGTCTTTTTCGCGGATCCACTGTAACAATGCCTATCCATGTGTGCAAAATGGACAAGAATAGGACATGCTGTATTTTTTTTGCGGGGCTATGGAACGGACATACAGATGCGGATAACATACAGTGTGCTGTCAGCATTTTTTGCTGACCCATAGAAATGAATAAGTCCGCATCTTATCAGCAAAATATGCGGATCGGAGCCCGCAAAATACACATGTGAAAGAAGCCTAAGGTTGTTTTTGCGGCTTCCGTGTGCATTCCATATTTTGCGGAACGGAACAGCTGGCCCCTAATAGAACAGTACTATTCTTGTCCGTAATACGGACAAGAATAGGACATGTTCTATTTTTTTGGCGGGCTACGGAACGGACATACGGATGCAGACAGCACATGGTGTGGTGTCCGCATCCTATCCGCAAAAAATGCGGATCAGAGCCCGCAAAAAATACTGTCGTGTAGAAGAGGCCTTAGAGGAAGCCTAGCATGACAGGCCAGCTAACCTCTCTCAGACCTGCTTTATGATTTTGCTTCCGGAAGTATTTCATTTTCTCTCATTTCAGAGGCAATTTATGATGTGTTTTAATTTTATGTTTATCTGCTGAAAGGCTATGAAATTGATTCCTATTTGCCTTTTTAAATGCATGTCTGATATCTAGTTTTATAAGGAATCTTTCAAGAAAGCATCTAAATGTAATACCCTGATATAAAGAGATCTTGTCAGCAACTGTAAAAATCACACGTCTGTTTTTCATAGGAAGACAGCAGGAGGAAAATTTAGTTATAGCTGTTATGCAAAATAATGATAATTGTCTTTGCCATGTTATTCCTGATAATGGAATTATAGTTAATACCACTGTCAGAGCACTATCTCTTTACAGAGACACTTCTTGGCTCCTTTAAGGCCACTGTTATTCAACTAACAAAAATAAATACCTGTATAATTGAAACTTTGCCTGGAGAGTATAAGTAACTACAAAAAACTTAGGTGGGACTACGTTTAACCCTTAACTTAAAGTTTCATACTCTAAGAAAACAAAACTTTACAGCTGTATATAAAATAGAGAACACACTAAGGCCTCTTTCACACGGGCGTTGTGGATTCAGTTCGGATATGTTCCGGAAAATCGGCACGCATCTGCACCAATTCACACGCAATCGCAGTCAGTTTTGACTGCGATTGCGTACGTTTGTTCACTTTTTTCCGTGCGGGTGCGATGCGTATGGATGCATTTCGCATGCGCGTGATAAAAAATTGAATGTTTCCAAACAACATCTCTAAGTAACCATGCGTTAAAAATGCATTGCACCCGCACTTGTGTGCAGATGCAATGCGATTTTCACGCAGCCCCATTCACTTCAATGGGGCCAGGGCTGCATGCAAAACGCAGAATATAGAACATGCTGTGATTTGCACGCAACGGCGAACTCAGGCGTGAAAAAAATCGCCCATGTGAAAAGCCCCATTGAAATGAATGGGTCAGGATTCAGTGCGGGTGCAATGCGTTTGCATCACGCATTGCACCCGCGCGGAAACATCGCCCGTGTGAAAGGGGCCTAATATAGCAGATCCTCCTATACTACACAACCCTGCAGCACATGTGACTTTAACTAAAGGCAGTATCATTAAGCAGAGTAGAGTAGACTCTAGAGATAAGTTAACCTTTAGAGATTCAGTTTGTGTCAGGTTTGACAAATTTTTCAAAAACATTCAGATCGGACCCAAATCAAAGTTGCTCCAATTGCCCTGAAAATTGGTATATAACATTCTCATTTTTAGGAAATTATGTTATCTCTTTTCATCAATTTTTTGTATGTTTTTGCTTTTTCTCTCCCTCTCCCCTCCCTAAACTCCTGAATGCAATGACAGCAATAGAAAATAATTTCTAAGTGACACTGACATATATAGCTATAGATAAACAGCGTGTTTAACACACCCGGCCGTCACATGTGTTTTGCTTTTCTACATTTCAAAGCTTCCAAAAATTGTACCTTATCAGGGGTAGATAATGTTTAAATACACACAATGTTATGAGAAAATAAACAGTGGCTTGTTGGGACCAAGGCTCCAAAAATGATGCTTTAACATAGACTGAATGCACTCAATGGTTGTCAGAAGAAAAAGTGGCTCATTCTGAACGAGCTTAGAAAAATGTTCCCTTTTAATTGAGAGCAGTAAGAGTACAGTTTGGAAAGGTTGAGGTAAAAGCCGCATCTGGCAGCAACAGTAGGGGCAGCAGTAGCAGTATAGCATGGAAAATACAAGGCAGTAGATCGGCTGTTCAGTATTATTTATTTTAAAGCGCTATTATCCAAACAGGGTTACACAAATATAAAAATAGAAGAAACAAGAAACTATTAACAGATTGGTACAGAGGGGTAGAGGACCCTGCCCGCAAGAGCTTACAATCTATAAGGGAAGACAAGAACACAGTAGGTGAGGGTATAGGCTGCTCATGTGGCTGTGTGGTGGCAGCATGCTCATTGCAGATGGTAGGCTTTCCTGAAAAGGTGGGTTTTCAGGTTACTCTTGAAGGTTTGGATGTTGTGGGAGAGTCTGGTGTGTTGAGGGTAGTGAGTTCCAGAGTAGGGAAGAGGCACGTCAGAAATCTTGTAGTCAATTGTGTGAAGAACAGATGAGAGGAGAACAGAGGAGGTCCTGTGAGGAACGGAGATTACGTGTGGGGATGTATTGAGAAAGCAGGTCAGAGATTTAAGGAAGGGACTGGTTGTGGACAGCCTTATATGTAAGCCACACAGAAGGATGCTGCAGTAGTCCAGGAGGGAGATGACGAGAGCATGCACTACTATTTTAGTTGACTCAGGGGTGAGGAAGGCGCAAATCCAAGAGATGTTCTTAAGTTGAAAATGGCAGTTGGATTGCCGTCAGACACACTGGGATTCTGCATAGCAGGTAAGTGACATCTGGGCCAGATAGGTAGATGTGAGTGTCATTAGCATAGAGGTGGTATTGGAAGCCATGGGATTCTATGAGCTGTCCCAGGCCGAAAGTACAAATGGAGAAAAGTAGGGGTCCCAGGACAGAGCCTTGAGGGACACCAACAGAGAGGGGGTGTGACGAGGTGGTAGTATATGAATGGTACATGCTGAAGGTGCCAAAGGAAGAGAGGATTTGTAGGAGAGAGTAGTCAACAGTGTCAAAGGCAGAGGAAAGGTCGACAAGAATGATGATCTCTTCCATCTTCAGCTGGAGACCAAGCCAAGGGGCAGGACTTCACCAAAAGGGTGGGGATTGACAAACGTTTTATCCTGTCTGCAGGACACAGCAAGTACGCTCCTGCTCCAGCCACCCATCTTACAGCTTGTCACGTGATTGTAAGGAGGAGCAGGGGGACATGGGTGATCTCTTGGGATAAAGAGATTTCTTTGAATATTTCTCTGTTTTAACTGTAATATGAGATAAAATAGGACCAAGGGAAAGGAGGAGATGAAGGGGACAAGTGCTGGAATGTTGTTTCATATTTCTGTGTGTTTAACCCCTTAAATTAATGTAACTTTAACCCATTAAGAATGAAGCCTCTTTTGACCTTCAGAGATACAGCCACATTTTTCAAATCTGACTTGTGTCAATTTATGTGATAGTAATTTTGGAATGCTTTTACTTATCCAGACCATTCAAAAACAGTTTTTTCATTACACCTTGAACTTTATGGCTGTGGCAAATTTCAGTCGATAAATTAGGTTTTCATTTTTAAAAAAAAATGGATAAAATTTTTAAAAATGTGAATAAAAATAGGGGTTCATTCCTGTCGATTTAGTCTCCTTGGTTGACTTCTGAATACTTACATACTTAAAGTTTCCCCAAATGTATCATTTTTACATGGGGTAAAATTAGAGTATGGAAATAAACTGTTGTTTAAATACACGGCAGCGCTCAGAAGGGAAGGAGAGGTATCTGGATTTTGTAGCCTAAAATTTGCTGAAATGAGTTTTTAGAGCCACACCTTTTCTATTTGTTTGTTGACTGAGCTGCATTAGGGCTAATTTTTTTGTGATATGATTATTTTGATACCAAATGTATATCTTTTTAAAATATTTTATTACTTTTAAATCATAAATCACATATTTATTAAAAATCAGTTGTATATTTTGTATACTAACACCCCTAACATTTTTTATTTTCTGTTGAGGCAGATGTGTGATGGTTTGTTTTTTTGTGGGATGGGCTGTAGTTTTTAGATTGTTGTGGTGCATCATGTGTTACATTTGATATGATAACTTTATTCTGTGGGTTGATACGAATATGATGATATAAAATGTATATCACTTTTCATATTTTACTACTTTTGCATCATAAAATTACAAGCTGTAGTTTTTATTGGTAACATTGTACGGTACATATATGTATATCACTAATCGCTTTTTATACCATTCTTGCGGAGGTGAGATGACCAAAAAAATGCAATTCCGTCACCGTTTTTTAAAAAAAAATTTTATGGTGCTTACCATGTTGGAAAATTAATGTGATGTTTTTATAGAGTAGGTTTTTACTGACATTGTGACACCAATTATGTGTAGATTTTATTATTTCATTTTTTACTAGTGAACTCCTTCATGATCTCTGCCATACATGTAAGGCAGAAGTTGGCACTTTAAAGATGGCGCCCACTCATGCCATCAGCAGGCTCTATAGTCATTGGTTTCTACTGTTTCAAATAGCAGAGACCCACAGAGGATGTATGCGATCAGCCATAAGGTTGACCATGGCATGTAAGCTGTCCAGAAACGGGAGACAGCTGAGATCAGGGAACCTGTTACATTAGTGTAATAACCGGAAACCTCAAGCAGGCTTTGGTAGCTATTACTAAAATATACCAATACAGGCCACAGCACTGTATTGTTATATTGTAAATTAAGTGTTCAGTGATTGCCATCACAGAACGCAATGGGCAAACTAATGATTGCCAGTTACAGTCACCCAGGTCCACTTACAAAAATTAAAAAATTAAAAAATATAACAGTTTAAATCACCCCCCTTTCCCCAAAATCAAAATACATAACTAATAAAAATACACATCATGGGCATAGCCGCATGCAAAAACACCCGTACTATTAAAATATAACAATATTAATCCACTACGGTAAATGGCATAATGAAGAAAAATAAAAATGGCCAATTCGTTATTTTTTGTCCCTAAAATTTTTTATTTTTTTTTACACGTCAAATAAACGTCAAAAATGGTATTTCTGAAAAGTACAGATCGTTCCTCCATAAAAAAAAAAAATAAGCCCTCACTCAGCTCTACACATAACTACAAAAATAGTCATTGTGATGAAAAAAAAATTTTTTTCAAGGTTTTTTTTCTTTTTGCTATTAAAATGAAAGAAAAACTATACAAGTGTGGTATCATTGTAATTGTACTGACCTGGAGAATAAAAGTGACAGGTCCATTTTACCACATGAATGCAAAAAAAACATACAACGGTGGCAGAATTATATCCAGTGTAAGTGGTGCTATTAGACAGTACAACTTTTCCTGCAAAAAATAACCCCTCATAAGGCCATGTGAACGGGAAAAAAAAAAAAAATATGAGGGGGTGAAAAATGAAATGCAAAAACTGAAAAACGCAAAGTCCTCTAAAAGTTAATAATGGCTATAATGGCTGGATAAGGGGAAAAGAACATTTTATTGTATTTTGAAATTTTGTGAGGCCTCCAACTGTCATAGTAGCCATCAGGACCCTGCAATAATGTTGCTGGGAGCCCCTTTCCTCTATAAATCCCTTAGATGAAGCAGTCACTACTGAACGTAGCATCTAAGGGGTTAAATGGCCAGAATCTGCATCTCTGTCACTAACCTTGCTAGCTGGATATAGCTTCGTCTTGCCAGCTTCTGTGGTACTAAAAAGTACTGGTGTGCGAAACCTAACAAGCCCCCGGGTTTTCACCAGAGCCCGCTGCAAGGCAGGTTGGATTTGTGTGGCCAGGAACTTGCAGGTCGCGTTGCCGCTTGGAAGCAGTATGGGGTACAAGCCGAGGACCGAATCCCCAGCTGGTTAGTAGAGCCGAGATACGAGCTGAAGTCTGGATACAGGGGAGTCAAACCGAAGAGGACTTGAGAGCTGGAGTACACTGGAAAATGACATGATACTCTGGCATTAGTCAGGTGCACAGAGCTGCCTTAAATAGGCCTCTAGATGAAAATGAGGGGCTGGACTCATGACAGTTTCAAAGAAGGTGTAGGAACTGAAGTACCGGCTGCCAGCCCCCTAGAAGGAGCAAGAGCACTGGCTATTGCAGAGTCTGTGCTGAGAAGCAGCTGCTGGAATCACCGCAGCGGACGCTTGTGTAGAGGATTAGACAGCGGCCGCAGAGGGGGCCGGCCTCGCCGACGGGGTGAGTGTAGCGGCACTATACGCCCTTATGTCACAATCTCTCAATCAATCTCTGGTCTCGGCCATTGTGGCAGGGAGTAAGCTGTATGTTACAGCTGATACCCACTGCTGATGGCCCTGGATAAGTTACTGTGGCGGTGCAATCTCTACGCTGTATGGATCTCTATGCTGATGGTGTGGCTATGTGATACTTCCCCTGCTGTACATTGATGGCACTGCGCAAGAAGGGGTTAAGCAGAATGAAGGCAGAAATGCCAGGTTTTTATAAAACCTAAATATTTCTATATGGCTTAGCTTGATAAGGAAGATATTGAGGGAACACTGATGATTTAATACTGTAGTTTTCTTGAATGCTTACCATGCTAGAAGGTCTATTGGCAATTGGAACTTTTTTCTTTCTGATTCTTGTCTTCTTGAATATATATCAGATACTAAGTAAATTATCCAGAAATCATGCTGTCAACAAGAAAATTAGCAGCCAGAATTACTGCACTGAATGTGAAACAAAGGCAATTTCCATTTTCATCAATCCCCTTTCATAAAAAATTAGTCAGTTTATGACTGTGAGTTAAGTCTTACCCTGATTAAAGCAATTGTAGGTCGGCTGTGCTTACATCAGGGTTAAATAGCAGGTTGGTAACGAGAAGCTAGTTCAACCTTAGAGCACAATCAATGTAATGATACCTTTGATTTAGCTATCCTTTGCTTCATTTTAGAAAAAAAGAGTACTGTTAATACAAATGCAAATAAGCAGTTAAGAGCACCAAGTGTTCCTCTTCCTTTTCTTCTTGTTTGATGGAGCCAGGCGAGATGACTATGGAGGAATTTCTTCCTGTGAAATCAAAAAGGAAACATAGGGGCTGGCAGAGGTCACAGGAGGAGCATTAGTGCGTAGAGTGGCTTGGACCCACTGGGTGCACTTAACTGTTAATTTCTGTACAGATTAAAAGGAATTTTTTTACAGAATGAAGAACGGATAGCTACGTGAAAAGTTCCATTCCATTAAATTCACCCTGGTTTAACAGCAAATTTCCTGATTACAGACTCCTGTATAGTATCTAATCAGGACACTGTTTGGGAAAACTGATTAGTTTGAGCAGGGATGGCAACCTGCAGCTCTCCAGCTGTTGTAAAACTACAACTCCCACCATGTCCTGCTGTAGGCTGATAGCTGAAGGCAAGTCTCGGCATGCTGGGAGTTGTAATTTTTCAAACAGCTTGAGAGCCTCAGGTTGACTATCCCTGAGTTAGAAGTTGATGTGTATTCTTTATCCACTAGACCAGGGATGCTCAACCTGCGGCCCTCCAGCTGTTGCAAAACTACAACTCCCAGTATGCTCTAATAGCTATACACTGTCCAGGCATGCTGGGAATTGTAGTTTTGCAACAGTTGGAGTGCCACAGGCTGGGCATCCATGCACTAGACTAACAAACATGACTCTAGGTAATATCAAACCTAAATCCTTTACGTTAAAAAAAATATTTTGTGCTAAAACAATTTCTTATTAATAACTATCCAGTAACTGACAAATATAAGCATAAGCTTTGGAATTTAATTAATAGTTTTTACAATATAACTTACATTAACTAACTGTAAATGATTCATAATCATTGATTAAGTCCAGAATGAAATGTTGAATTTTAGAAATTAAGGTCAAATTAAGTCAGAGATGGCAATAGAAAAATAAACACTTCACTGTCAGCATTAAAACTGTGTTTATCAAACCCTAAAATTAATATTGATTTAAAAATACTTCTCAAATAAGGCATTACTTTTTTTTTGTTCAAAATATGGAAACATGTAGAGGGAATTCATTAAACTAAGATAAATATGACTCCAGGCAAAAATAATTTGGTTCAATAAGAGCAAAAGGAAAGCAATGAGTTTGAAAAACCTCATGAACTAGTTGTACCACAGTATTTTATTGATCATGAGGTATAATCATACAGAATCATTTTTAAGTACTGTAAATTGGATAGTGTAAGCAATGTGCTCATTCTTAGGCCTCTTTCACACGAGCGTCGCGGATTCAGTCCGGATGCGTTTCGGAAAATCGGCACGCATCCGCACCAATTCGCACGCAATCGCAGTCAGTTTTGACTGCGATTGCGTACGTTCGTTCAGTTTTTTCCGCGCGGGTGCGAAGCGTTTTAATGCGTTTTTCACGCACGTGGAAAAAAACTGAATGTTAACAAACAACATCTCTTAGCAACCATCAGTGAATCACGCATTGCATCCGCACTTGCGTGCGGATGCAATGCGTTATTCACGCAGCCCCATTCACTTCAATGGGGCCAGGGCTGCATGAAAAACGCAGAATATAGAACATGCTGCGATTTTCACGCAACAGCGAACTCATGCGTGAAAAACATCGCTCATGTGAAAAGCCCCATTGAAATGAATGGGTCAGGATTCAGTGCGGGTGCAATGCGTTCGCATCACGCATTGCATCACGCATTGCACCCGCGCGGAAACATCGCCCGTGTGAAAGGGGCCTTATAAGTAGCAAATTACCTTGTCAAGTGAAGAATGATGTCAGAGGTTAGATTATTACGATGTGAGTAGTGAAATCACAGCTACTGTACTCTATGAACATGGCAAGTAGAGATGAGCGAATTTTTCAAAAATTCAATTCGGTTGGTTCGCCGAATTTTCTGAAACAATTCGATTCAATCAATTTGTGGCGAATCGCGTTAAAAAATGGCTACTTCCGGCCTGCAGAGAGCCTGTATAGTGGTATAGAACACTGTGCCTTGCAGTAACATGCATAGGGAGTCTGCTGTGGTAGTGAAACAATACTGTGAGCCAGTATGACACACAGATAACAGGCATTGCTGTTAGAATTGCTGCACACTAGAGATGAGCTAATCAATCATAATTCGTTTTGTGGAATATTCACCGAATTTCTGACTAGATTCGTACTTAAACTAATTTATTCGGTCAAATCTACGTTAAAAAAAACAATTGTTGTTTTGCGAACATTCCTGCTCAAATTACGAACGTACAGTCAGCGTAGTTAAAAGTATGCAATACGTAAGGATAAGCGTACAAAAGTGCGTACGAATCCTTAGCGTACTATTAACGCGCGAATGCGTCATACGCACGAGGCTAGGCCGCCGCGTACAGTCTTTAGAGGCAGTCCATATGATGGAGAAAAATAAGGTGCTCATTGCTAGTTATCCAGATAAGAGCATAATTTACTAAAAACACTGGACAATAAGTGCATAATAGGACACATACATTGCAGTACCAGAAAAAAATACACACAATGGGCTAAAGTGCTGAACCAGTAAAAACAGTGTAGCTAAAATACAGCAAAGACATAAGTATGCAAACATTTTAGTGCAATCAATTTCAAATTTGCAAGCATAAAAGGCTCAGATATACATTAGAGTCTCTCCTCGTGGCTCCTTAGCATGATAAAACACTGTCTGGAATACATAGTCCAAAATTCAATTTTAATCCACGTGAGGTAATACTGTAATCCAAACAGGTAATGTGTAATCCACATGGATAATAGAAAATAGCAGCACATAGAGAACCCTTTTTGCAAAGGGGGCTCTCAAATAACCTGAGAAGGGGGAAAAAACGAAAATAGGCACGTTTAGGCGCAACTGGGACTTTTCTGCAGAATGGGGGGAGTCCTGACAGCCATGCCCATCTGGGTGAGAGTCAAACGGGGGCAATACAAACAAACAAACATAAAAAGTGCCAACTAGCTCTCATCCATCAGGTGCAGTCCATGGTGTGGCTCCCATAGGTCCTCCTGAGGTATCCTTTAAATCACCCAGCCAGTAGAATGGTTCCTCAGATGAGGGACCTGAAGTCCTCCTCACTGGAACTGCTGCTAAACTACATCAGAGGACGCTCCTGCCTCTTGTAGGCCACGCTCGCTGCCGTAGTAGAACTCCAGTGCCCTCTTCTTCGCTGGCTGCTGCTGGCTTCATCTTCCACGGCAGCTGGTATTGGTGGATTGGAACGTAAACGATGTTGTCGTCTGCTGACCCAGCTGATAGGACTGTGGTGGTGGTGGTGCTGGCAGTCCAGGATCAGTGGCTCCATCTGTGGCTGTGGCTTTTCCCTGAACCGGAGGACGCCATCTGGGGACTCCTAAAGGCAGCGTAAGCGTCCTGGACCTGGTGGTTCATCCGGCCACACTTCAGGTTCTGTTGTAGGTACCAGGGGCTTAGAAAGAAGGGTAACCCCAGTCGCAAAAGGGCCTTTCAGGGACGCCATGGGGGTGTACTCCACCTGATATCCCACGTACAGGCTGTGACAAGGTTGTGGCAGGTACGGCCTTTTCACCGACCTGTGGCCCACAAAATACTCCTTTCCGTCCTTGTCGTCTTCCAGGAAGCCAGACCCTCTCTCAACAGAAAACCACAGGACCGTTACCTTTTGGCGTTCCAATGCAGGATCTCCCAGCCTAGGGTGGTCCAGTACCTGGATGACCAAGTCCTCCATGACGTTTTTATAGTCCCAGAGGGTCTGCACATGGGCCGTCACCGATGGTGGCACAATCAGGTTCTGCCTTATATAAGGTATTGTTGTCGATCTCTTCCTGGGCGGCGAAGTGGACGCTCCAGCCGCCTCCGCCGCACGAGCCACAGCAGACGCTCCAGCCACACCAGCCACAGCAGACGCACCAGCCACCTGACGACAAAGAACCGCCTCACGATGCACAGCTAACTCCGCAGGTGGTAAGGAGAATAAGGGCACTGTAGGTGGGTTACTCGCCTTCAGTTCAGAGCGTGACACCCTGATGTCTGGAGCGGGCGGTGGTTCAGGGAACTTGTCCTCAAAGGCCATCTGGTTCCAGTTGGGAAGCAGCTCCTTAGCTATGCTTGCTACTTGCTCAGTGTTCAGCGCTGGTCTAAACTGGTTCAGAGGAGGGTGGAGTACTGAGGGAGGAGTCTTCACTCCCTATGCGTGCAAATAGATCCCGGTGGGCTGGGCTGTTTTTTTCCAGTTCTGAGGGGGGCGTATGTTCACTTTCCCGCTCTTGCGGGGGCATATCGTCATTTTTAGAGATGAACGAGTAGTGAAATATTCGAAAGTTCGAAATTCGATTCGAATAGACCGCGAAATTCGACTATTCGACCGAATATCGAATCCCATTAAAGTCTATGGGAAAAAAATGCTCGCCACTTGGAAATCTCAATTCGACCACTTGGAGGTCACCAAGTCCACCCTGAAACCTCAGAAAAGGATGCCAACACTGCTGGAATGCAACTGGGACAGCAGGGGAAGCATGTCTGGGTGCATATAACGCGCCCAAGTCGCACTATTACGCCACTATCACAGCCTCTCAACAATACACTCCAAAGACAATATAACCTCTCTGTAAAGTGAGACCATACAAGGAAACCTTCTTTCCTCTACATTGCCATGGACCCCAAGCCAAAAAAGAAGATAAAATTCTGCACCCCTTAAAATCACGTTGCCTATGACAACCACAGATGGCATAGGCAAGGGGGAAAGCAAATAGACCCCACCAGTGGCGTAACTAGAGGTCTATGGGCCCCAGGGCAACTTTTAATTTGGGCCCCCCCCCGGGACCGCCAACACCCCCCTCCCGGACCGCCCAACAACCCCCCGCCTATATATATATATATATATATATATATATATTTTCCCCCCTCTCTATATATATATATATATTGCTTTTTTGCCCCCCCATCTGTATATATAGAAATTCTATCCCCCACTGTATATAAAACCATTCCCCCCCCTCTCTATATATATATATATTGGTTTTTTTGCCCCCATCTGTATATATGGAATTTCATTTTGCCTCTCTCTCTCTCTCTCTCTCTCTATATATATATATATATATATATATATATATATCCATTTCCCCCTCTATATATATATATATATATATATATATATATATATATATATAGCTTTCTTGCCCCTCCATCTGTATATATATAGAAATTCCATTTTGCCCCTCTGTATATATATATATATATATATATATTATATATATATATATCCATTTCCCCCCCCACCACCCCCCCCATCTGTATAGATGGAATTCCATTTTTCCCCTGGAATTCCTAAGTGTCCTTGTGGGCGTTTTTGCGCGGCCGGGCGGCCCTCTATATGGGTGGCGGGGGCCCCCTTTATAATCGATTACCTGCCTTTTCCAGGCAGCCCAGGTGCCCCCAGATTTTTTTTTTTAATTCTTTTATAGTCCAGGTGGGTGCCTGGACTATAAAAAAAAAAAATGGACAACACACACACACAAAATATACTTACCAGGTGCGCCGACGGGCCTTCTCCTCAGTCCCCACTTAGTGCCCGAACATCCGGTCAGGAAGATCCCGCGAGACATGTGACCCAGCAGCATGTCTCGCGGGATCACAGAGCCACTCGCAGCGCTGGAGCCGGGACTCGGGAGCTGACCAG
>ONZH01012240.1:0-38807 GCA_900303285.1 Rhinella marina
TCCTGTATGCAGACAGGTTTACGGACGGTGGTATCGGTGCCGCGTACAGGAACAGGGCTGCTGCTGTCTGGGTGGATAGATGTCAGTATGAGGACATCTTTTTTGTCCCGATATTTTATGAGCAAGATGTCCCCATTGCAGAGGCCTTTTATTTCCCCAGGCCTCAGTTTTTGGTTTACCAAAGGCTTGGGGAGGCCTCTTTGATTGCGGCGTACGGTGCCACATGCCACTGTCTTTCTTACTGAAAGACACTTGAAAAGGGGTACGCTTGTATAATAATTATCGACGTACAAATGGTACCCCTTATCTAAAAGAGGGTGCAGGAGATCCCACACTACTTTGCCTGCCACATTTTAGGGAAGGGGGGCATTCAGGAGGGGTAAACTGCGTATCTTTGCCCTCATACACCCTAAATTTGTAGGTATACCCAGTTTCGCTCTCGCAGAGCTTATAAATTTTTAGGCCAAATCGTGCTCTTTTCCTGGGCAAATACTGGCGAAATTGCAGCCTTCCTTTAAAAAGGACAAGTGACTCGTCCACTGCAACATTTTTTTCTGGGGTGTAGGCCTCTTTAAATTTTTGATTTAAATAATTTATAAGGGGCCTAATTTTAAAAAGCCTGTCGTGGCTGGGGTCATCACGTGGGGGGCACTGTGTGTTGTCAGCGAAGTGCAGGAAACGCAGGATTGTCTCAAATCGCTGTCTGGTCATTACTGCCCTGTACATGGGGGTATCGTACAACACATCAGATGACCAGTAGGATCTCATAGTGGGTTTTTTTATGAGACCCATATTTAGAAGGAGGCCCCAAAACTTTAAAATGTCCGCCCCAACAACAGGGCACCATATGCCAGTCTTAGCATAAAATGAGGTGGGGTGAGGTGGCGATGAATTGAGCAGCATATAAATTGGTCTGCTCAATCATCAAATTTATCAGTTCTTCTGATAAAAAGATTTTAAAATATTCCGCCTCCCTAAACCCCGTATTATCCACATGGATGCCTGTAGCAGAATTAAATTCTGGAACAGATGGAGTATATGACTCTGTGGGCATCCATTCAGGGTCAGTAGTGCTAGTGGCAGGCAAAGAGTCATGTCTGCGACTTTGCTGCGGTTCGTCATCACTAGAGTTAGCGGATGATGACGAAATTTGAAGCTGTTCAGTCTCGCTTGCACTTTCTGTATCAGAACAGATAAATGCGTATGCCTCCTCTGCCGTATACATATGCTCAGCCATTTTATATATGGTGCAAGCTATATATATATATGTAAATATATATATAGTTATATATTTTTTTTTTCCTTTTTTTTTAAAACTACTAAATAAAACTTTTTTTTTGTAATTTTTTTTTATTCAAACGTCTACTTCTAACCCTAACTTCTAACCCTAACTTCTAACCCTAACTTCTAACCCTAACTTGTAACCCTAACTTCTAACCCTAACTTCTAACAATAACTCCTAACCCTAACCCTAACTCCTAACCCTAACTCCTAACCCTAACCCTAACTAGCTGACACAAACTACAATATTTTTTTTTCCTTTTTTTCCTTTTTTTTTTTTTCCTTTTTTTCTTGAAAACTACTAAACCAAACTACTTCTACCAACTGCCAGTACTCTGGCGAACTAACAAAGGCTACCTAATCGCCAGTAAATTTTATATATATATATATTTTTTTTATTATTATTATTTTTTTTTAGTAATTTTTTTTTTATTCAAACACCTAACTTCTAACCCTAACTTCTAACCCTAACTTCTAACCCTAACTTCTAACCCTAACTTCTAACCCTAACCCTAACCCTAACCCTAACTTCTAACCCTAACTTCTAACCCTAACTCCTAAGCCTAACCACACGCACAGATCACTGAAGGATGGGGAGGATGGGGTGAGTTTGGGGTGACTGGGGGACTATGGGGGGCACTTTTTATGGATTTTTTTTTTCACTCAGGACGCTCTGACAGGACGCAGCTCCGATCTCCTCAAATCAACTGTCAGAATGAGAGGAGAACGGAGCTGCGCTATGCTGATCTTCCCGCCGGCGCTGTGATTGGTCATTCATTTCTGATTGACCAATCACAGCGATCGCGGGGCAGGGACCGCTACGATTGGTCCATGAACGGGTGCCCGGACCTCTCTGCTGTCCGTGACACCCGTTCAGATGCCGATGTCACCGCAAGTATACTTGCGGTGACACTTGCATTTCATGACGTACTATGCACGTCATGAAGCGCTAAGTTACACAAATTCATGACGTACATAGTACGTCATGTGTCATTAAGGGGTTAAATATAAAAACACTTAAGATATAAGAATGACTTTTTAGTTGTGTTAAAATACATCTTCTGTTGACCTTGAATGTACATAGGTTTTACAATACATTAGTATATAAAGTAAAGATCTGGTTTTGTACTTTTCAGGGTATGGCCCAGCCCCATCCTCTTCAGGTTTCTGTATGCAGTTTTAGAAGCCACAACTAGGAGTGGATTCAAAAAAGAAAAGTCATATCTGTCCACTTTTTTTCTCCTTTTATGATCCAGTCCTGACTTTGCATTCCAAAGCTGTATGCAGAAACTTGACCGTGAAGTTGTGTCTAGAGATGAGCGAGCATGCTCGTCCGAGCTTGGTGCTCGTTCGAGTATTAGGGTACTTGTAAGTGCTCGCTGCTCGGACGAGTATCTCACTATGCTCGAGGAAATGGCATCTCCCGCATTTTGAATTTTTGGCGCCTATAACTCAGCCAATCACAAGCCAGGAGAATCTACGGTACACCCAGCATCACGTGGGGGCCCTTACATGTCGATAGCAGGGGTTGGCTGGCCAGATTAGGTGACCCTGGAATATACTAGTGACGTCTGGCGGTGCTCGGCTCAGAGGCTGTCTGGATGTCGTTAGGGACAGATCTGCTGCGTTTCAGGGAGAGTGTTAGGGCCTGGATTTAGTTCTCTGTTAGGCAGGAGTGATCTCAAAAGAACCCAACAGCCCTTCTAAGGGCTACAAGACACTTTTTTTTTTGTCTCCTGGCTGGGCTGGCTGCCACTAGTAGTGCAGCTATCGCCATATATAACAAACATAGTTTTTTTCTTGTTTTATCTCAGTGATACAAATCCATTTCATACAGCTGTGTGGAACCATTCTGTGTGTCACATTTCAGCTGTCCAGTCACCACAAACCACAATCCGTATTTTCTGTCCAGGTGACCCATACTGTACGTCACGTAATCCAATACGGTCATTTGCTCTTACTGATACAGCTACATTAGAAAAATCTGAGTGCGACATTTTTCTGGGTTGAAGTGAAAATAGCCACAGTCAGCAGGGGCTAAGTTTGCTCTCTGATATATTCTGCACGTCACGTTAAAAAAAAAAAAAAAAACTTAGTTTTTTTGTTGTTTTATCTCAGTGATACAAATCCATTTCATACAGCTGTGTGGAACCATTCTGTGTGTCACAGTTCAGCTGTCCAGTCACCACAAACCACAATCCGTATTTTCTGTCCAGGTGACCCATACTGTACATCACGTAATTAAAAAAGGTCTTTTGCTCTCACGGATACAGCTACATTAGAAAAATCTGAGTGCGACATTTTTCTGGTTGCAGTAAAAATAGCCACAGTCAGCAGGGGCTGAGTTTGCTCTCTGATATTTTCTGCATGTCACGTTAAAAAAAATAAAAAAAATTTAAAAAAAATAGTTTTTTTGTTGTTTTATCTCAGTGATACAAATCCATTTCATACAGCTGTGTGGAACCATTCTGTGTGTCAAAGTTCAGCTGTCCAGTCACCACAAACCACAATCCGTATTTTCTGTCCAGGTGACCCATACTGTACATCACGCAATTAAAAAAGGTCTTTTGCTCTCACTGATACAGCTACATTAGAAAAATCTGAGTGCGACATTTTTCTGGGTTGCAGTAAAAATAGCCACAGTCAGCAGGGGCTGAGTTTGCTCTCTGATATATTCTGCACGTCACGTTAAAAAAAACAAACAAAAAAAAAAAAACTTAGTTTTTTTGTTGTTTTATCTCAGTGGTACAAATCCATTTCATACAGCTGTGTGGAACCATTCTGTGTGTCACAGTTCAGCTGTCCAGTCACCACAAACCACAATCCGTATTTTCTGTCCAGGTGACCCATTCTGTACGTCACGTAATTAAAAAAGGTCGTTTGCTCTCACGGATAAAGCTACATTAGAAAAATCTCTGTGCGACATTTTTCTGGGTTGCACTTAAGCAGACCAAGTCTGCCTAATCTAATAGTTTCAGTGTAATTGCTCCATACTGCACGGTACGTAATAAAATACGTAATTTTGCTCTAACTTATCCACCTATATATTAACTTAGATTGAACAAGTTTGTGGGTTTCAGTACACCAGGCCCATTTTTTTTTTTGGTATATATAATACACTTATATACAGAAAATGTTGAAACCCAGGGCTAAGGGTCGAGGACGAGGGCGTGGGCGTGGGCGTGGGCATTCAATTACTGCAGGGGGCAGAGGCCGTGGTCCTGGGCAGGGTGAGACAGTACCTGCTGATGAGAGAGCAGGGGAACGCCGCAGAGCTACACTCCCTAGCTTCATGCCTCAACTTACAGGGACACGTGGTAGAGGACTGTTGAAACCACAACAGTGCGAACAGCTGATGTTGTGGATTGCGGACAATGCTTCAAGTAATTTGTCCACCAGTCAGTCTTCCACGCAGTCCACCCACGTTACCCAAGGGAGCACTCCTCTGGCTCCTCCACCTCAACCTCCTTCCCCCCAGTCTGCCCTCTCCCAGGAAAATTTGGAATGCGATCCAGCATACTCTGAGGAACTGTTTTCTGGACCCTTCCCAGAGTCACAAACCACTTCTCAGGTTGCAGCTGACTTCTTTCACGATGCCCAAGTTTTCCAACTGTCGCAGTCTGTGGGTGATGATGATGATGACAATGTTGACTTAGTGGAAGGAGTGTGTAAAGAGGTGTCAGACGATGAGTGGACACGGTTGTCAGACAGTGGTGAAGTTGTTGTCAGGGGACGAAGTCCGAGGGGGGAGCAGACTGAGGAATCGGAGGATGACGAGGTGACTGACCAAAGCTGGGTTGATAAGCCGAGTGAAGACAGTGCTTCTGAGCAAGAGGCGAGTGCTGCACCAGAACAGGTTGGAAGAGGCAGTGGTGTGGCCAGAGGGAGAAGCAGGGCCACAGCTGGTGTATCAGCAGCAACTGTTTCACGTAGTGAAGCTCCCGCGGCGAGGCCTAGATGTTCGCAAGTCTGGAGGTTCTTTAAAGAAAGTGAGGATGACCGACGGACTGTGGTGTGCAACCTGTGCCACACCAGGATCAGCAGGGGTGCCACCACTACTAGCCTAACCACCACCAGCATACGCAGGCATATGAGTGCTAAACACCCCACTCAATGGAACCAAGGCCGTTCACCACCTCCTGCGGGCCACACCACTGCTCCTTCCCCTGTGTCACTCGCTGCCTCTGCTAGTCAACCCCCTGCCCAGAACCCCGGCACGAGCGCCTCCCGCTGGAAAACCACACCTTCACCTCCACGATCCTGCACAGTGTCCACCAATGTGTCCCAGCGCAGCGTTCAGCTGTCTTTACAGCAGACGCTGGAGCACAAGAGGAAATACAGTTCCACCCACCCACATGCCCAAGCCTTTAACGTCCACATCTCCAAATTGCTTAGCCTGGAGATGCTGCCCTATAGGCTGGTAGAGACCAAGGCCTTTCGCAATCTCAAGGCAGTGGCTGCCCCTCGGTATTCGGTCCCCAGCCGCCACTATTTTTCCCAATGTGCTGTCCCAGCCCTACACCAGCACGTGTCACAGAACATCATCCGTGCCCTGACCAACGCTGTTTCTGAGAAGGTGCTCCTAACCACGGACACGTGGACAAGTGCTGCCGGGCAGGGACACTATATCTCACTGACGGCACATTGGGTTAACTTGGTGGAGGCTGGGACCGAGACTGACCCTGGGGCCGCTCATGTACTTCCCACACCGAGGATTGCGGGACCTACCTCGGTCATGGTCTCTCAAGCGTACTATGCCTCCTCCTCCGACCCCTCCTCCACCGAATTACCATCCGTGGGCACGGCGCCTTCAGTCGGTAGCTCTAGGCGCAGCAGCAGTGCCGTGGGTAAGTGCCAGCAGGCGGTGCTCAAACTGCTGAGCTTAGGTGACAAAAGGCACACCGCCCAACAGCTGTTACAGGGCATCACGGCGCAGACCGATCTGTGGCTTGCACCGCTGAACCTCAAGCCAGGCATGGTTGTGTGTGACAACGGGCATAACCTGGTGGCGGCTCTGCAACTTGGCAGACTGACACATGTGCCATGCCTGGCCCACGTGTTCAATCTAATAGTTCAGCGGTTCCTCAAGACATACCCCAATCTGTCTGATTTGCTCACCAAGGTGCGCCGCATCTGTGCGCATTTCCGCAAGTCAACCACAGATGCTGCTACTCTCAGGGCAGCGCAGCGCCGCCTACAACTGCCCGCTCACCGACTCTTGTATGACGTGCCCACAAGATGGAATTTGACATTAAAAATGTTATCTAGATTTTACCAGCAGCGCAGAGCGATTGTAGACTGCCAGATGTCAACTTCCACCAGAACTGGTAGTCAGGTCAGTCAGATTCCTCAAGTCTACAATGAGGAGTGGACGTGGATGTCTGATATCTGCCAGGTGTTGACCAACCTTGAGGAGTCAACACAGATGGTCAGCGGCGATGCCGCCATTATCAACCTCGCCATCCCGCTGTTTTACCTGTTGAAAAATTCACTGCTCAGCATGAAGTCGGGAGCTTTGCGCTTGTCACAAGAGACGGTGGAGGAAGATACGTCGCTTGATAGCCAGAGCATCCTCCGGTCTGTTTCTCCGCGCTTATCGGAGGAGGGGGATGAGGATGAGAAGGAAGAGGAGGAGAATGTCGGAAAGACAGAAGAGGGTACCAATGCTCAGTCTTTCTTAACTCTTGAGCGTGTATGGGCTGAAGAGGAGGAGTTGGAGGAGGAGGAGGAAATGGAGAGTCAGGACAGTGAGGAGAGGGAATTCTTGCGTGTTGGGACTCTGGCGCACATGGCAGACTTCATGTCAGGCTGCCTATCTCGTGACCCTCGCGTTAGAAGAATTTTTTCCAACACCGATTACTGGGTGTTCACTCTCCTGGACCCACGGTACAAGCAGAACCTTTCCACTCTCATCCCTGTAGAGGAAAGGAGTATGAGAGTGAATCAATATCAACAGGCCCTGGTGAACAAGCTGAAACAATCCTTCCCATCTGACGCCGCTAGCGGCAGAGGGCGTGGTTCTGTGGGCCAAGTTGCAGGGGAGAGGAGGCGAGCAGGCAGCTTGTCCAGCACTTGCAGGGGAACGCTCTCCAAGGCCTTTGCCAGTTTTATGTCACCCCAGCAAGACATTGTCACCTGTCCCCAGTCTAGGCAGAGTAGGGGGAAGCTTTACAGAAAGATGGTGAGGGAGTACCTAGCTGACCATACCAACATCCGGACCGATCACTCTGCTCCATACAACTACTGGGTTTTAAAGCTGGACACGTGGCCTGAACTGGCGCTGTAAGCCTTGGAGGTGCTGGCCTTCCCTGCTGCTAGCATGTTGTCAGAGTGGGTATTCAGTGCAGCTGGTGGCGTCATCACCGATAACTGACAGCGCTGATAGGCTGACGCTTATTAAAATGAACAAAGCCTGGTTTTCACCGGAATTCAAATCTCCTCCGGGGGAAAGCAGCTAAAGATTAACATTACTTATGTATCCGATTCCTCTTCTCTACTCCTCCTACTCCTCCTCCTCTTTGTCGTCTTTGCCTAACGCTGACCCAAAAAACGCAATTTTTTAGAGGGCCAACTGGCACTCTTTTACGACAATTTTTCCGGAGGGCCCCTTTACAGGCCCTCTCTCCAAACAATTTTTCCGGAGGGCAACCTACAGGCCCTCTCTCTAAACAATTTTTCCGGAGGGCCACCTACAGGCCCTCTCTCTAAACAATTTTTCCAGAGGGCCCCCTACAGGCCCTCTCTCCAAACAATTTTTCCGGAGGGCCAACTACAGGCCCTCTCTCTAAACAATTTTTCTGGAGGGCCACCTACATGCCCTCTCTCTAAACAATTTTTCCAGAGGACCACCTATAGGCCCTCTCTCTAAACAATTTTTCCGGAGGGCCACCTACAGGCCCTCTCTCTAAACAATTTTTCTGGAGGGACACCTACAGGCCCTCTCTCTAAACAATTTTTCCGGAGGGACACCTACAGGCCTTCTCTCTAAACAATTTTTCCAGAGGGCCCCCTACAGGCCCTCTCTCCAAACAATTTTTCAGGAGGTTAACATACAGGCCCTCTCTCTAAACAATTTTTCCGGAGGGCCACCTACAGGCCCTCTCTCCAAACAATTTTTCCGCAGTGTCAACTACAGACAGTGTAAAACAATTTTTCAGGAGCGTCAAACAGACAGTCCAAAACTATTTTTCAGGAGGCGCAAGTACCGACATTTAAAAAAATTTATTTTTGCTGAGGGTCGACTTTATGTACTCCGAAAAGAAAAAAAATTTTGGAGGCTCAACAAAAGCCATTTCACTGCATTCTCAGTCGGACAAAGTCATTGGTGGTGTAACCGCCATGCTGTGTCAGGCTAAATTTTTGGGTGCTTCACCAGCTACCGCATACTAAATCAGTCACTCTGTTGTCACCGCCGCCATACAGGGCCACGAAAAATGTTTATGTGGTTCTCCTGCTCCCGCAAACTAACTCGGTCACTCTGTTGTCACCGCCATGCTGCGTCAGGCTAAATTTTTGGGTGGCTCACCTGCTACCTCATCTAACTTGGTCACTTGTTGGTGTCACCGCCATGCTGTGTCAGGCTTAGGCCTGCATTGTGTGGCTGGGGATAGGAGAGCAGTGCCAGCATGGGCATGGGTGATGGACCTTCGTTGCACCTAGTTGGGTGCTTCCCTAACATCTGATGGGCATGTGCCTCGCCTTTCTTGGTCTGGGTGAGCATAATTGCCATGAGGGTAACCACCAGGCTGTTGCAGGAGAATTTGGGGTAATGGTGGGATTAGGCAGCCTCAGAGGCATTCATGCATGCTTCCCCTGCTGTTTCCTGTCCATTTCCGTGGTGTTTCCATCATTTTCTGAGGTTTCCAGGTTTTCACCCAGCCTTCCCTACGCAGACCCTTGGTCCCCTTCAAAAATGCTCGAGTCTCCCATTGACTTCAATGGGGTTCGTTACTCGAAACGAGCACCCGAGCATCCGGAAAAGTTCATCTCGAATAACGAGCACCCGAGCATTTTAGTGCTTGCTCATTCTCTAGTTGTGTCCTTATACAAAAATTAATTATTCATTAATATATTATAGCTAATTAAACTAAAATGAAATCTACATTGTACAAATGTGTCTTTTCCTACCTATCCTCTTGGCTTGAGATATCCTAAGATAAGTGACATGAATTGATAGACTTTGAAAAAAAAAACCCTGACAGAGTCATGCAAAAGTATGTTTTGAAAACAGGGATCATTGTCTGATTTTCTATAGTAATCATAATAGTAAGGGATCTCTTTTCCACTATGACCTGAAACCAGTAAAAAAAAAAAATAGCTGTTTTGGCTCAGTTGGCAGTTTCAAGTAGGTTTAAGGACTTTTTAGTTTTTTCCAGCAACATAGATAATATTTAAAGGGGTTTTCTGAGATCTGAAAAAAGGTCTACTGTTGCCCATTGGTTGTGTCTGGTATCATAGTTGATTTGTATTTACTTGAAAATATTATTCTGTATGTATGTATGTAGGGCCTTGAAGATTTGTTTCAAATCAACTACCAATATTTCCATGGCAAAATCTGCTCTGCATGTAACTCAAATTTTGCCACCGATTTGTTGTGGATTTTCCATAGCAAAGACGATACATGGTCACCAATTCTTATGTGCTGGATTGGAGGGGGATGAAAGAGATTTTTCTTTTCTTTTTATGACACTTGGTGCTTTTTTCCCTTTAGTTCTATTTATTTGTTTTGTTTATTTATTTATTTATTTATTTGTTTTTGTTTAAACTTTAGATGTCTCATTGAGCCCAAGTCCATGGTATAGCATATGTTGTGAAAAACTCAGGGGCTTTCTGTTGATTTGAAACCAAGCCTGCCAAATTCAGTTAAGGTTTGATTTGGCAGAACTAATCTCTCTCTCACCTAAACTGAATCACCCAAAATTTAGATTAGGATCCACCTCAAATTTTTACTATTTAAACTGGATTTGGTTTTAAAATAGATTTGGTAATTTCTGTTTCTAATTATATATGCATACTATATCTAAAATACTAAACCTTTAGCCCTTTTACCAGCTAGAAGTTTCCAGATATGTCTTACTCTATGAAGGATGCTAAAAGGTAAATGTGCAATAAGGTTGTTAGTAGAGATGAGTGAATCATCCGAAAGTTGGAGAAAAGGAAAATAGGCGCGCTTAGGTGCAACTGTGAATTTTCTGCAGAATGGGGGAGGGGGGAGTCCTGAAAAGCCATGTCCATCTGGGTGAGAGTCAAACAGGAGGCAATACAAACTAAACAAAACAAGCGCCAACTAGCTCTCACCCGTCAGGTGCAGTCCATGATGTGGCTTCCATAGGTCCTCCAAAGGTGTCCTTTAAATCACTCAGCCAGTAGAAGGGTTCCTCAGATGAGGGACCTGAAGTCCTCCTCGCTTGAGCTACTGCTGAATGAGATCAGAGGACGCTCTTGCCTCCTGTAGGCCAAGCTCGCTGCCGTGGTGGAACTCCACTTCCCTCTTCTTCCAGAAGTCGGACTTGACCGGGTCCGGGTGGTGGTCACGCTGGTGAGTGCTACAGCCACTTGCGCCTTTACTTTTCTGGATACCACTGCCGGGACAGCAGGGGTAAGGACTTCTGGCTGCAGTGGTTGAGGCAAGGTTGTACCCAGGGAAGAAGCCCCAGCTCCCCTGGCTGCTGCTGGCTTCATTTTCTAGGGTAGTTGGCACTGGTGGATCACCGTGGACTGGAACATAAACAATGAAGTTGTCAGCTGACCCAGCTAAAAGGACTGTGATGGTGGTGGCACTGGCAGTCCAGGTATCAGAGGCTCTTGCTATGGCTTCTCCCTGAAATGGAGAGTGCCATCTGGTGACTCCTAAAGGCAGCGCACACGTCCTTCGCCTGGTGGTTCCTCTGGCCAAACTTCAGGTGGTGATGTACGGACCAGGGGCTTAGATAATGCGGTAACCCTGGTAGCAAAGGGGCCTTTCAGGAATGCCATGGGGGTGTATTCCACCTGATCCTCCACGTATAGGCTATGACGGGGTTGCGGCAGGTACGGCCATTTCACTGACCTGCCGCTCAAGAGTTGGGTCCCCCGGCCTTGGATAGTCCAGTACTTGGATGATCCAATCCTCCACTGCATTCTTGTAGTCTCAGGGTCTGGGCGTGGGCCGTCAATGATGCTGGCACAATCGGGTTCTGCCGAATGGAAGGTGTTGTTCTCCTCCTAGGCGGAGAAGTGGACGCTCCAGCCGCCTCCGTCGCACCAGCCGCAGCAGCAAGCAAGGCGAATATGGAGTCAGGAGCCGGTGAGACTCTCTTGCACAGTTGTGCCACTCTGATCTCTGGAGCGGGCAGTGGTTTGGGGTACTCGTCCCCAGAGACCATCTCTCCCCACTTGGGTCGCTGCTCTTTCGCCATGCTGTTTGCTGTCGTCTGACTCTGGATCTTGTTCACCGCTAGCTTGAACTGGAGAGGAGGGCGGAGTAATAAGGGAGGAGTCTTCACTCCCTATACGTGCAAATAGCTAGTTCCCAGTGGGCCGGGCTGGCTTTTCTCACTTCTGAAGGGGGCGTATCATCATTTTCCCGCTTCAGGGGACCAGGGAAAGAGGCCAGAAGAATGCGTACGTTGCTTACGTTGCGTACGTAGCGTACGTAGCATACGTAGTGTACGTAGCGTTAGCATTCAAAATTTTAAGAACATTTAAGAATAATACAAAGCGAATCTGACAAAATCTGGATTCGCTTCGGGGTAGGAAAAATGGAGGATTCGATACAAATCTACGAAGCGGCAAATAGATTTTCTCATCTCTAGTTGTTAGCCAAAATAACATTGCTTATGTTCTTCCAAGTAGTGATATGACAGATATAATTGTTTGTTTGTTTGTTTGTTTTTTTTTACTTCAGATGTCTCATTGAACCCAAGTCCATGGTATAGCATATGTTGTGGAAAACTCAGGGGCTTCCTGTTGATTTGATTTGACTTTTATCCAAGACAGAAATAAACCTTGAGGGTAAACAACTGGCAATGTTGCGTCCACCTTACAGCTGTCATTTTTCATCTTTTTTTTTTTTTTAACTGGCCTTGAATATTCCTTGTCCAATCAAAAAATAAAAAAAATAAAAGAAAGAAGCATGTTGTTTGTAAACTCTGTAAAGTTTAAGTATCACAATAATTTTTAAATGATTCTATTGAAAACAAGTGCAAAACTGTTTGTAACCTCTTTTCTGAATTGAAATACAAGTATGCATATTTTGTTAACTCCTTAGGCTACACTCTTGTTTTTAGTCACATGAACATATTATGTAAGTTGCATGTATTTATAGTGTATTTCTAGTAATAGATTAGCTGTCCATATAGTTTAGATGCAGACAATCTAATATGTACGATTACCTTTACTGTTGGCATTATACTGTAGTTGTACAGTAATAAAACAAAAGCATTGTCCTCACTTGAGTATTGTAATTAAGTATCTGCCTCTACAAAAGTATTCAATATTCTAATGGCACCATTTAATATGGCATACAATGTAGGGCGCACTGGAAAAAAAATTACAAATGGGGTGAAATTGGAAAAAAACAAGTTTTATGGGTTTTATTTTTACGCTGTTCAATATGTGGTAAAACTGACTTGTGTTCTTTATTCTCTGGGTCAGTATGATTATGGTGATACTATACGTGATTCGTTTTTTTCTTGCATTTTAATACTTAAAAGAATCAAAACTTTTGAAAAAAAAATGTTTTTTCTTGTCATCGGCGTAGTCTGACCCCCATACATTTTTTTATAGTTATATCTACAGAGATGTGTAGGGCTCGTTTTTTTACAGGACAATCTGAAGTTTTTGCTAATACTATTTTGGGATGTGTATAAATTTTTGACCACTTTTTCTTCCATTTTTTTAGGGAAGTAAATTGAGTATTTTTTCCATTATGACAATCACCGTGCTCACATCTGGCCTCTTAAAAGGCTAGTGTCCTTCTAAATTCTTCCCTAGCCAGTGGCTGGGATCATTGGGTATTTAGACATCCCCTCAGCTCTCTAGCCTTGCACCCACCCTGACTGTGTGCTCCTACACATTTAGTTTCAGTTCTGTATATGTTTTTAATCCTTTCCATCTGCCTGTTCTTGTGAAGTCCCTTTCAATACCCCTTGAGGAAGCAGACCACAAAGCACGCATCAGGGTGTGGATTGGTGGTCTCTTGATGAGGTGGGATCTATTACTGATCAGTTTGCTGTACCTTTTATATTTATAGTTTGGTGTTTGTATTGTTTTGTAGTATCTTGGTATGTTTATTCTTTTGCACTTGTTGTGATCCTTCATTAGCTTAATATATTACCAAGGTCATCAATTGTATTAGACATATAACTCTCATATGTACCAGCCATGGATTTTTTCTGACCAGTTCATGCACTTGCACTTTATTGGACTCCCTTACCCCTGTACCACCACTTTTATGAATATTAAGTGTTTCTAATTCATTGTGTTATGTTAATCATGTCTGTACTGTACTCTGATTGATAATACAATGTTATATATTAATTATTAATTGTGTTTGATCGTGTTAATTATTATTAAATCCATATATTATTGTTGGCTTTACTTGTGAAGTATCAAACCTGCCTGCTTGTGTTTTCACAACCACACAGCCTGCTGATTTTCCCTGTGTCTTCATTCATCTATACTACCAGTGTGCAGTCCAGATCTAGAAACCTGCATTTAAGCCTAAGTGACAGTTCAGACTGCTTCTAAAGGGTTACTGAAGTTTGTGTGTACTTTCTGTATCCTAAGCATCCGGTGCCTACACCATAGCTCTTGACCCCAGTAAATCAGCTGCCAACTAGCCCAGGACTATCTCAGAAGGTAGTGTTCTGGTTGCTTCCCCGCAGTAAAGTCCAAACACTAGGGGAGTGCTGGATTAATATCATTATTCGCCATATATCAGACCAGTTAGTTGGCACAATGGGTCCACACATGTTATAACATCGTATAATCTCCTCCATTGCCGCTGTTCCTTCTGAAGTGGTGCTACTGAGAGTTATGAAGCAGCTTACCCTGTTTCTCGATGTGTAGTATATGAGCAGACCTGATGTATTAGTAAGTCTCCATCAACTATTGCATAAAAAAAGCATTATAGAATACAGAAGGAAAAATGCTTAAAAAATGCCATTAGCCATGCCATGCAAGTGATATAATGGACAAAAATAGGGTTCCCCCTGCATACACACATGGCAGCTTATTCTAAAAACAATTATCTGAAATTATAGTTACACATAGTTACACTTTAGCAAAAAAGGAGAATCTTATTTATGAGTACAAGCTAAAATAATTACATTCATTTAGTCTTGATAAGAGGCAACTAAGGAGGGACATAATTAACTTGTATAAATATATAAATGGCCCATACAAACAATATGGGAAAAAGCTTAGGTGATTTACTAGAACTAAATAACATTAATGCTTACATAAATGTCTAGAAGTCTGGTTCTGACTCCCTTTCCTTAATTCCCATCCACAGTTATCCCTTAGTTGAATTTGACTTTTTTTTAGCTGTACTATATAATTATAAAACTATGATGTAATTGGTTGCTATGGGAAACAAATAAAGTTATATAAATCTCCCCATGTGTAAACATAGACTAGATGGTAAAAGGGTAAAACAAATGCTGTATAAGGCCTGGTTCTCACAGTTCAATTTGGGAACAGTTCCTGCACGCTTTTTTGTAGCAAAAGTTGGGAGTGGAATGGAGCCTGCATGACAACATATGAAATGCTTAAATTGTTATACCACAGAACAGTATGTGTTTCATGTCCTGCTGCATGATGTTTCCATGTAGCATATTAAAGAGGTATTCTCCCATAGAAAATATACAAGGTAACTCCATAATAAGTGTTCTGATCTGTTTTAATGGATTCTTTATGAAATGCACTGAAAAAACTATGCAGTCCTCTGTATGAATTTGGTACACTGTAGGATCATAGCTGTAAATTAACAATCAACTCTGCCAGAAACTCTGGCAACAAGACCTTTTGAAAAGTAGGTTAGAAAGTAGGCATGGTTAGCTCTAATAATGATGTGTACACCAGATTTATCTCAAACTAGAGTAGCATCTCTAGACAAAAGCAAATATAACTAAGCTTCTAATGCCTTAAAGCATTACTTAGATAACTAAACCAGCATCTCATCTGCAGATAGATTACACCTGATTAGTGTAGAGACAGCTGACTTAGCTAAGTGAGAGCGCCTAACTAAGCCAGTTCTATTTGTTCTTCACTGATGAGGGGCAATCTGTCCGCAAATGAGATGCTGACTTAACTATTATCCAAGTTAGACTTCAAGGCCTTTTTGAGGTTGAGTATTGACTTATGGGATTGATACCTTATATCTGGTTGCATCAGAGGCTTAAGGTGCCTTCATATATAGCAATTCCCCAGAAAATTCTTAACATTAAAACTTCCCCCATGTTATCCTGTAGGTTTGAATATTGTCAATCCCTGCGGTGTGTTCTGCTGCAAAATTAACTCAATGCATAAATAATGATTTGTTACAATTAATTTCACAGCATAAATAATGATTTGTTACGGGTTTTCTGAACCTGAGTGTCTTCATTAATTTCAGTGGGGGATATACTCTACAAAGAAATCCACATCAAAATTCACAAAAGAAATTCAAATCCTAATTTGTGCTTAAAAATCTGCAATAAAATCTGTAGCTTTGTAAAAATCTGCACCTGCATATTGGTGATTTTTTCCACCGCTTATGAAGGCACCCATAGTTTTCTTTTATTGGAAGGAAAGCTAATATGCAAATCCTTTTCCCAGAAACCCAAAGCAGTGTGACCATACCTATAAGACTCATCACACCTACTAGGCTCTCTCCATAAGAAGAAACAGTAGCCTCCTGGATCCTGACCAAGGCCTCTAACCTAGCTAAGCCAGTTCGCTATCTCTTCAGTGATAAGTGTCACTGATGCTGGTTTAGCTATTATTCAGATTAGGTTTCAATGTGTTTTATATTTGATGGCAGAAAAGGCTTAGCTTTCTTTTCCTTTTAGAAAGAAAGTTAATTTGGATATCTTTTCCCCTAGAAACCCAGAGGAGCATTGCGCGACGTTTAAGACTCCTCATGTCTACTAGGCTCTATCCATAGATAGAAAAGTTCTCTTGCGATTAGTACATTTCATTCAAGTACATTCGGTTTGCATCCAAATTGAATTACTTGGCTGATTTGAAAGAATAGGAATAGAGATGATCGAATCTTCAAAGATTCGATTCGGTGAATATTCGACGAATTTATAAAAAGATTAGTTCTTAATGCGAATTTATCTCTGGAGAGCTTAAATATATTGTCAAGGTTATGGACCGCCAGGATTATAATGGCACACACCGACACCCAAACCAGCACACGAAGGAGAGTAGTGCAGCAGGTGATCCGAGGCTTGCGCCATCGCTTTGACACTGTGCGGACCCATGGCCAGATCCAGCGGAAATAGTACGATTTAAAATTCAAGTGCCCAGAGAGGCTTAGTGAGATCCAAGCAGACATACGACAGGGTGAGTAACAAAATATTTGAAAAACAAAAACATGTTAAAGAGTTAGCGTACTGTATTGTATTATTGTATTGGCCAGTGAGCCACGTAATCCTTCTATTTCATTAGTTGGCAGTGGCACTTTTACATAGGTGGTGTGTGTAGTGCGCTGCAGAAATTTTCTTTCATGCTAGGCCACGCCTCTAACTCTAGAGCAAAAAATAAAGCATAATTACGCCTCAGTATGCCTTTTTCACTCTCCACCTCCCTTATCTCTGTTTAAGACTTAACTTTTAATAGGTATTCTCGAATACTAACTCACGTCACAAACGGAGGTCAAGCCATTTTCAAGCCTCCGTTTGTGACATGAGTTAATATAGGCCAATCAGGGCTTTCCTAGTGGCATGCACATCATTACGTGCAGGTATACTCCCCTGTGCTGCCAGTTAGATATGGCAGCTCACTTACCTGTGACATCCGTGCGCGTCGCTCCTGACGTAACAGGCGGCTCGCGCATGCACGAGAATTTAGTCACTACAATGTGCACGTTCTCTCCTTGTGCGCATGTCAATGGACTTAGATTCTAGCTACTAACTACTCTTCCATGTAAATTGGCTGTTACTTGCAATAGAGCTTATCAATATAGTGCTAGTAGTAGGGCATTAATAATATGATCCTGGGTTTCTAGATATTGCATAGGGAGCTAGTGTTACTCAGCAATACTTTATTAGTATATTTATTTTTATCTTTATTATTAATTAATTTTACTACCATTATCCTCCATATATACATTAAAGTACTAAGATCATATGATCCAATGTGTACTACAGTAATCACATTGGTTTTATGCACTATCATTCTTAGATGTTCTATGAGCCATATTTAGCTAGATTTCACTGGCCCTAACCGAAGGCTCTTTTAATTTTCATCTTACTGGTTATTAAATTATTATTTAATCATTATTGGCTATTCCATAATCATGATTTACTTCTATATGTCCCCCACTGCTCTTTTCACCTCCCTTTTTAAGTTTGATGGTCAATTATTCTTTTCTAATAGTTTATTATAATTAATTGGATTTTACATCACGTATATTTAAATGAAAGTGGAATACGTAAATCCCTCATTTATGCCCTTTGGGCTAAGGCTTTGCAGCCTATATATCCAACGTGTCTCTTCTTGTTGGAGTCGCCTATCAATGTCTCCTTGTGTTGGTCCTCTTCTTAATTTTTGAATCCCACATATTTGAAGATGAGCAACATTTCCTGCATGTCTGTTTCTAATGTGTCTAGAGAACGGTGTATCGGCCTTGTGGTTACGCTACTCAGATGTTTCGAGATTCACCTTCTGAGTTCTTGAATAGTCTTGCCCGCATATATCTTTGGGCACCCACATCTAATTGTATATATGACGTCTGTTGATTTTCAGTTAATATATTGGTGAATTACATATTTCTTACCATCAGGTGGATTTGTGAATTCTTTTAACGGGGTCATATATTTACATATCACGCATTCCCCACAGGGGTATGATCCCTTTGTACTTAACCATGTTCCTCCTTGTTTTGATTTTTTATTTTGAAAATGACTTTGTACCAACATTTCTTTTAGGTTTCTCCCACTTCTATATGTTATAGAAGGATTTGATGGAATTACATCCTTTAGATCATCATCCATTTTTAAAATGTGCCAATGACCCTTCAAAATCTCATAGATTTTGTCATGTTGAATGTCAAAAGTACCTATACACCGTATCTGTTGTTTAGATTCATTTGGGGGAGGCCTATTAATTAGCAGAGATTTTCTATCCACATTTTCTGCCTGGTTAAAGGCTCTATGTAGACATTTTTTGGGGTAAACCCGTGCTACAAATCTTTGAAAGAGAAGGGCACATTCCCTCTCGAAGCCATCATTGTCTGAGCAATTACGTTTTGCTCTCAAATATTGGCCAATTGGAATGCCCTTCTTTAGGGCCGGTGGATGAAAGCTCTGCCAATGTAGGAAATTGTTGGTAGATGTCGATTTTCTGTAGACTTCTGTTGCGATGGTGCCGTCCGGCCCCAGGGCAATTGTCAAATCCAGGAAGTTAATTTTTTCTTCTTGTATTTCTGCAGTAAATCTTAACCCTATCATTAAGGACTTGGACAAAATCCAGAGTTTTTTTGTACCATCCCATAATATTAAGACGTCGTCTATGTAGCGACCCCAAAATAAAATGTGCTCAGTGTAGTAACCCAAATCTTCTGTGAATACAAATTTATCTTCCCACCACCCCAAAAACAAATTAGCAAAACTCGGTGCACAAATCATGCCCATAGCAGTTCCAGTGATCTGTAAATAATATTTGCCATTGAAAATAAATAATTGTGAGTAAGTAAAAACCTAAGTAGTGTAATAACAAATGAATTGTGATCACAGAACTGTGCACCCTTCGTGTTGAGGAAATATTCGATTGCTTTGATGCCTAAATCATGTTGAATACTAGTGTATAATGCTTCAACATCGAGGTTCGCTACATAGGTGCCTGGTCTGACATTTATGCCCTGGAGCCTAACGACCGCATCTTTTGTGTCCTTAATGTAGAACGGCAAGGAGGGTACAAAGGGAGAAATGGTTTGATCAACATATTCACTGATTTTCTCACATAGGCTTTGATTGCCAGAGACAATTGGTCGCCCAGGTATCAGTGTCTGTTTTTTATGTACCTTTGGGATTGCATAAAAGGTGGCAATGGTGGGATGTGGCTTAAAGAGTGCCTTAAATTCCTCTTTTGTTATGAGAGCCTGATCTATCGCATTTATAAGTATATTTTTTAACTCTGCAGTGAATTTCACTGTAGGGTTTTCATTAAGGCATTTGTATGTCTTTTTATCTCCTAGAAGTCTCATCACCATCGCCACATATTCCACTTTATCAAGAAGGACCACATTGCCACCTTTATCAGATGGTTTCATGACCAAATTTGTGTGTTCCATCAGTTCTTTTGGTGCTTTTAGTTCACCCTTAGTGAGGTTTTGCGCTACATTGCTGTTATTTGTTTTTATTAGTTGCAAGTCTTTGGTGACTACATCCACAAATGTTTGTGTGTTAGAATATTTAGTGAAGGGTGGTGTATAGTTAGAGTTAGGAGTGAGTGTGCTATGGGGGGCCTTACAGGATATCTGACCTCCCAATGCTTCAAAATTTAGCTCCTCCAGAATTCTTATAGCCTCATTTCCTTTCTTTTGTTCAGTTGTATCAACTCTCTCTTTAATTTTATATTCTTTGCATAGGGCCAACTTGCGAGCGAATACATTGACATCTTTTACCCAGGTAAAACAGTCTTGGGGCAGGTGTGAATGTCAGACCTTTTTGAATTAGCATTTCATATCTTGGGGCAGGTGTGAATGTCAGACCTTTTTGAATTAGCATTTCATGTTCTGATGTCAGCAGATAAGTACTTAAATTAATTATCTGCATTTCTTTATCTTTTTGGTATTGTATTAAGTTTTCTGACTGTATCCCCACTTGTCTCTGTCCCGTAATTGGATACCTGGTACTAAAAAAGATGTCCCCACAGTTTGGGTGGTATTTACTGTTGGTAATGTAGCAGAGGTAGAGACAGATGGCAAACTTGTAGATTGTGTCATTATTGCATTTTGTTCTGTCAGTAATTGACCTAGACCAGAAGCTGTCTGTTGTTGCCATTTTACTGTGTTTTCTGGAAACTGGCTATTTTTCCTCTGTTGAAAATCTGGTCTATTTTTTGCTTTACATTTTAATCCAGTTTTGGAGTTACTTGAATAGGTTTCTGTCTCAGAAACGTCAGATTCTGAAATGTCCGTATAAATTCGCTTACCAAACCCTGTGTTTTGGAAATTTCTCCCTCGTGTTTTTTATTATACACCTGTCCAGTCTCAAAGTCTGTTCTGTCTCTATTATATTTGCGATGTTTCCTTTCTTTTATTTCGCTCTGCAGGGTTTTTTGTGATTTTAATTCGTGATTCACAAATTCAGGTTGTGTACGAAAGGTTTGTATCTGTTTGATTTCTCTCTCTAATTGTGCCGAGAGCTTTGCTAGTGATTTCCTTTCGTATTCCAAGAGAGTTTTCAGTCAAGAGTAGTTCCCACCCCTTAAAATCACTATCTTCCAGATGTGCATTAGGTGTAATATTAATACGCATACCTCTATATGTAATCTGTTGTTGCATATAGGTTTCAAGACTAGAAATTTCCCAAATACATCTTATATATTGCATGTATGTCTTCCCTAAACCTTTAAACGTTTGATTAATATCAAGTCTGTCTATTGGTAAACTTTCAGAAGAAAATACTTGTCCAGCCTCAGCAAGTAGCGTTTGTACTGTCGGTTGGTTTGAGAGAAAACCTGCCATTCATTTTAAATTCCTTTTATTTGGACCCTTTTTATAAGGCACTGTTAGACTAATATTTCTATATATCCATTTGCTAGGAGCGGGGTCCCTATATGGGATGATAATCCCTACTCTTGTACAAAAACAAAAATAAAAAACCCCTCAATGGAGATTGCAGCGTTTTCCTAACAGTAGAGCAAAAAATAAAGCGTAATTACGCCTCAGTACGCCTTTTTCACTCTCCACCTCCCTTATCTGTGTTTAAGACTTAACTTTTAATAGGTATTCTCTAATACTAAACATAACAAACAATAGAGGTGAAAATGAACAGAATGATTAAAATTATCAGGGCCAGTGTAGCAATGTTGCCATGTGTTCACTTTAGTACTACAATCTTATTGTCGTCCTTGAATCCTGTGTCTGCGCGCCCACACAGGAGTGTATAAAGATATAGAGGACCTAACTGTCCCTATTGTATCACATATCGCTACTGACCCTGTCTAAAAATCAAATCAGTATCTGCCCCCAGACATGTTTTGCCGATAGATTCGGCATCTTCAGGGGCTAGGGCAGTCTGCTGAACAGTGGGCGGGGTCAAGCCATTTTCAAGCCTCCGTTTGTGACGTGAGTTAGTATAGGCCAATCAGGGCTTTCCAAGGGCCATGCACATCATTACCTGCGTGCAGGTATACTCCCCTGTGCTGTCAGTTAGATACGGCAGCTCACTTAAAATTAAGAAGAGGACCAAGACAAGGAGACATTGATAGGCGACTCCAACAAGAGGAGACACGTTGGATATATAGGCTGCATGTAAAATCCAATTAATTATAATAAACTATTAGAAAAGAATAATTGACCATCAAACTTAAAAAGAAGGTGAAAAGAGCAGTGGGGGACATATAGAAGTAAATCATGATTATGGAATAGCCAATAATGATGAAATAATAATTTAATAACCAGTAAGATGAAAATTAAAAGAGCCTTCAGTTAGGGCCAGTGAAATCTAGCTAAATATGGCTCATAGAACATCTAAGAATGATAGTGCATATAGGGGCTTTAAAACCAATGTGACTACTGTAGTACACATTGGATCATATGATCTTAGTACTTTAATGTATATATGGAGGATAATGGTAGTAAAATTAATTAATAATAAAGATAAAAATAAATATACTAATAAAGTATTGCTGAGTAACACTAGCTCCTTATGCAATATCTAGATACCCAGGATCATATTATTAATGCCCTACTACTAGCACTATATTAATAAGCTCTATTTCAAGTAACAGCCAATTTACATGGAAGAGTAGTTAGTAGCTAGAATCTAAGTCCATTGACATGTGCACAAGGAAAGAACGTGCACATTGTAGTGACTAAGTTCTCGCGCATGCGCAAGCCACCTGTTATGTCAGGAGCGACGCGCACGGATGTCACAGGTAAGTGAGCTGCCGTATCTAACTGGCAGCACAGGGGAGTATACCTGCACGCAGGTAATGATGTGCATGGCCCTAGGAAAGCCCTGATTGGCCTATACTAACTCACGTCACAAATGGAGGCTTGAAAACGGCTTGACCCCGCCCACCGTTCAGCAGACTGCCCTAGCCCCTGAAGACGCCGAATCTATCGGCGAAACATGTCGGGGGCAGATACTGATTTGACTTTTAGACAGGGTCAGTAGCGATATGTGATACAATAGGGACAGTTAGATCCTCTATATCTGTATACACTCCTGTTTGGGCGGGCAGACACAGGATTCAAGGACGCCAATAAGATTGTAGTACTAAAGTGAACACATGGCAACATTGCTACACTGGCCCTGATAATTTTAATCATTCTGTTCATTTTCACCTCTAGTGTTTGTTATGTTTAGTATTTGAGAATACCTATTAAAAGTTAAGTCTTAAACACAGATAAGGGAGGTGGAGAGTGAAAAAGGCATACTGAGGCATAATTACGCTTTACTTTTTGCTCTACTGTTAGGAAAACGCTGCACTCTCCATTGAGGGTTTTTTTATGCCTCTAACTCCACCCAAACAAGTAAAGGTATTCTCAGATATGTGCCTTTTCATGGTAATTTGCTTTAGGCTACTTTTACATATGTGGCGGTGATCCGACAAGCTGTTCCGCTGTATTTGTCCTGTCAATTTCCGGCATTCTTGCCAGATATCGGCCGGATCAGCGCCATCCCCCATTATTGTTAATGGGGCTGGCCGTTCTCCTGTTTATGTCAGGCAAATACGCTAGTGTGAAGGAAAGTACCCTTAGATATATGCCCCTTCATAGTTAACGCTTCCTCCTCCTACACAAAGACTCAAAGATGTGCTCATGCTGTAACTAATGTGAGTGGTGCAATATCAAAAATATTCCCACGATAATGATATTAAGAAATTTATCACGATAACAACATATATTAGAAGAAAAAAAATCATATTGCCCTTCTCTCACCCATAATATCTTCGTAGTAGTATACAGTGTTAGTATTAAAAACGATCATCATAACAATTGTGTACGGATTTGTGTTGCAGAGCAACATCAACGACGTCGTCACCAACGTCACCGACAGCATAGTGGCCGGACGGCCCCTATAGTACCTTCAGCTTCTAGTAAGTGTAAACATATTTCATTTATTTTTAATCCAGGCTACATGGGAGTGCAGCTGCAGTGATACAGTAGAGCACTAGTGGTTAGGAATGGGATCCAGCACCCAAACTATTCAGATTTATCAACATCAGAAGTGCTACAAGAGTTGAATATAATGCCATTATTTAATAATTTTTGAAAGCTGCTGCACCACAGAGGAGCCCCTCTCACCCTCCTCCACAACTGCCAAAGAGGAGCCCACCTGCCCCTCCAACACGACCACCCCAACTTCCAGAGGTAGAAGGTAGGTAAAATAAAAAGTGTAATGGGTGGACCTTCTGTCTTCAAAATACAAGCCAGATTTATGTTTTATCTTTTGTATCTCCAACCGTCAAGGAGGAGTTTTCCCTAGGCCCATGGGAAGACCACCCATTATAGGTGTCCAGTAAGTGTAAACCCCGACAACAAAAATGTGTCATACATCACATAATACTAATACATTGGCAACTCTTTTTAACAAAGCAGGAAACAGCCCTGAACCTCATATAGATCCAGAGATCTGCCTCAATTACTCTGCCACATCAAACTGGTTACTCAAGGGTGGTGTAGTGTCTATTCTGCTGCATGTCAGGACTCATGTCTATGACCTCTCCCTATCACAGCTCAGGACAGGAGGCAGTTGAAGATTTAAACTGAGCATTTGTGGCCTTCTCAGTGAGCAGTTCAAAGAAAAAAAATGGCTCAATAAAGATATATTTCACTGTTCTCAGTTCATATAGCATGCAATTGCTAAAGTATTCAGATCCAGGTGCTGGTTTGTTCAGTTTATTTTATATTGGAAAAAGAATATTTTTCGTGGGATAACCCCTTTAACTTGATCATACTAGTTATATTACTGTTTCCACTCCTACAGATATCTCAGTTGACTTTGAGGTGGAGGCAGCCTTACAGCATTTTGACACTAGGCTCCATGCTACCTCCTGGCTTATTCGCGGCCTGCAGCTGGAGCTCCTAGAGCTGCAGGCGATGATGGCCAGACGTCGGCAATATTTATTATTTGTTCAAAGTTATTATTAATATTTATTACTAAAAAAATTCTTATAAAACCTGTGTTTTGATTGGTTTTTTTAAACCTTTATCCCCTTCTGACATACTGTCAAGAAGACAGGGGTGTCTCTTAAGGCCAGAGCTTCCAAAAATTGTGCATAGGCCAGAGCCCGCTTTAGTGTGAAGAAGACAGGGGTATCTCTTCAGGCCGGAGCCTCCAAAAATTGTGCATAGTAGCAAACTACTATGTCCTTTGCCACTGCTCTTGGCCTGTACCACCTTCTTTTTTTGGAGCTGGAGGTCTAGCTGGAAGTGGAACCCTTCTGCCTTTTAGTGCCAGACATTTGCACTTGACTGTGGCAGCAAGCAATCAGGTCTTTGTCTCTCTCCCTGTCTCCTCCCTCACTCTCCCTGCTTGATTAATACTACTAGCCCTGCACTAGCCCTGATATCTGTAATGGTGCCCAGAACAACAGAACACAGTTCTCTCTCTTTCACAAGCTCCTGCTCATCTCAGCAGGCGCAACACAAGTGATGTAACTGGTTTACTCAGCCTATGGGCCAATCAGAGCAAGCCCTTCCCCCTAGGTCAGGTGACCAGGTTCTTCCCAGGCTTTTTGCTGCTCTCACGCGAACATTTCCGCACAAATAACGAACATACAGTAAAAGTACGCTACTTAACTAAATTTGTACGCATTAGCGTACAAATTATCAGATGCGTAGCATTAGCGTACAAATCATTAGATGCGTACGTAGCATTAGCGTACAAAGATTTAAGAACATTTAAGATTTGTATGGAACGATCTGAATCTAAAAAGATCCAGATTCGCTTCAAGTAGGAAATAATGAAGATTCGTAACAAATCTACGAAGCGGCCAATAGATTCGCTCTTCTCTAAATAGGAACAAAAAAAAATTAAGAAATTAACTCGTCCTTAATCTGTGATGTTCAAATGTGGCTCATGGGATTTTAATATCTCTGTAGGTCTTGAGGAGTGGTTTTTAGGGTTTGGACGAGGAAGAGGGTAATAGTATTTTCTAATGTCATCAATGGCAGTAAAAAGGTTAAAGTGTATTTATCAACTGATTTTAGTTATTATTTACTATTTAGTACTGTATGTTGTGCAATGTTGTGTATATATTCCCCATGCCATCCACAAATAATAATAAAATTCATATTTACATTGCTGGTTTATTTATTTGATAGGATGTGCTAATTTTGTCCTTTGTTTTTGCAGTATTCAAGTAAAGGATTAGCTTCCTCCATTTTGGTTGTGCACGTCTGTTCTGACAAACCCATCTTTACCAGAGATGTTTTTATATAGAGCATAATATAGCTGGAGCTTGCTCTCACTGAATTCATATGGTACAAGGAGAGGACTCATTACAGAGTAGGGTTCCATCTAAAAGAAATCATCTTGTCATGGTGGATGGGCACCTTGTACTCTTTTATATAGTGAATATACCATTAGTAAAATTTAAAATATATATTAAATATTTGTAGAATGCTGGTGCATTGTGTTTTTGCTTACCTAAAAAAGGGTACAAAAATAAGTGTTCGGGAACTTTTTACAAATGAATATAAAAAGTCTATAATAAAAAAAAAAAATATTCCTAGAAATTCAATTATTTCATTAGAATATTCTTAAAGGTATTTGGTTTATTATTTGATATTGCTGTCAACAAGAATAATTAATTATCATTATGATGTGTAGAGTGCTGGTGCATTGTGTTTTTGCTTACCTAAAATAAGGGTACAAGAATACGTTTTACAGAACTTTTTACAAATGAATATAAAAAATCTATATTAAAAATGAAAAAATATCTCTAGAAATAAAATTATTTCATTAGAATATTCTTAAAGGTACTTAGTTTATTGTTTGATATTGCAGTTGACAAGAATAATTAATTATCATTATGATGTGATTTGGTGTGACAGCACAGAGGAACAAGCAGTTTTACTGGCACTAAAAGAAGTCACAAAAGTGACAACCAGTGACAGTTTCTCAGCACAAACCCAAGAATTCCACCTCCATGCAATGCTGTTCATAAATGAGATGCAGATCTGTGATCTCTGCCAGCAGAAAAGAAGGAGCTTTTGCCAGCTTGGAATATTTAAATTTATTTTAATATGTGGTTTAACATTTAACAAGTGTAAGGTAAAAGCAAACTCGTAAAATAAATGTCTTCTAAGTTGTATGCAATGCACCAGCTAAAGGTCAACATCTCGTCATGCACGAATACACAAGTACACATGACATAATAGCAAACAATGCATGAGGGTTTTCTTTTCATATGTCAGTTGTTCTTACACCAAAGTAACATTAGTCTGATTTATAGATTTGCCTATGAGTCACAAATAATCTTGACAACATAAACATGTTCCACTGATGCATTCTATGGTTTCTCCCACATGCTCGTTTCTGAGAAAAAATATCTATCTACAACTCAGATTCCAGATTTTGTTAGTCTATATCTATCGTACAAAAAAAAGAACAACTATTGATAAATGTTTAATAAGTCAAGGCCACATTCATCAATACAATGTTAAAAGGAAACTCAGTTGCTCTTTTCAGAAATCAGCCACCTGCCATAAGAAGTGAAAAATAGATTATCAAAATTGACTCTACTCTATTCTCATTCTGACCTTTAACATATTTCTATCTTAGGACCTCTTATAAATGTTAAGTGAAAAAGGCCACAATTCATTAATTATGATCAAGGTATAACATGAAATCAGTTACTTAGACAGATTACTATTATTTCTAGTATTATCTCTGTAATGTATACAAGGATGTATGATTGAGCTGGATATAATTTATTTTTTTTTTCAATACAAGCATATTGTGTACCAGTTAAACATGTAATGTTACAATATAGACTGGTTCCATACCGTCAAAGAAAAAATAATTTACCTGACTGCAGTTTGAGTTGTCACACTACGTTAGTTTAGCCACTTAATAGGGGATGGAGAATTTAGTGTTGGATTTGTGTTATTTACTTATTTTAAAAGCAGTGAATGTATTAATTAAAAAAACTTATAATCACTCCAGCTCCTCCACTTTGTATTCCACATCGGGCTTTGTTTTCATGACTGCAGCATTGACTTGCCTGTATACTGCACATGACCACTGCAGCCAATCAATAGCCTCAGCAATCTCATGCAGTATGCCACTGAGGCCAGTGACTTTAGTAGTCATGTGTGATAAATAGGTGCATCATCATGTGACCAAAAATATGACATTATGGCAGCAATGGTAGGGCAGGATGCCGGACAGAGGATTATATTTTTTAAATATTTTTATCATTTTAATACCTTTAATGCTTTAAAAGATTAATAAGTAAATTCATAATTTGAAATTTAATTAAGCCTAAATACAAATTACTTTTAGAATTATATGGTGGGATATTAGTTGCCTTTTGGCAGATAATTTGGAGATAATTGATACCAAGTTGATCACAAAGTGCCTCCCTGAAGAGAGCACCTGTTATCAGTTTACCTGTAGTGTCATAAAAGGCAAAATTAAGCATTATACAATGTCCATTAGTAAATTGTATAATCCAAGTAAGGACAGGTCATCCATGATAAGTGATGCTCACCTCTTTGTAGCCACTCTCCTCTTTGGTCAAGAGATGAGGATACTAAGCAGAAAACCTATCTCTTATTATTTCAGAAATTTGTAATATGGTATTTTTTTTCTAAACTTGGTAATCCCTTTTGAAGTTAACTTAAAACTTCAGGTTATAGTCTTGATTATATTTTGAAGAAACTAATGGGAACTGGACCAAGAAAAAACAGTTGCCCCATCTGGACATTTATGCAATATCATTGGAATATGTCCAATAAGTATGGGCCCCACCTCGGAGACCCAATCCTATCTGAAGAACAGGATCTTTCTGTAAATGGAAAGCTATGTGAATTCTTAAAATAGTTGAGGTCTGGCTTGACTATTTTCAGTAGTCCTTTAGTAGTGAATGAAAAAGACACTGCACATTCGAGATGTGTTGTCAATTCATGGCGGAACCCCGTTCTTGAGATAGGAGTTGGTCTAGAAGATGGGACCTTCGCCCATCAGACACGTATGGCATACTTTATGACATACCCTAACTATTCAGATGGGACAAACAACTTTAACCGCTTTGCTACCAGTGCTGTACATATACGCCGCTGGAGCGATGGGCAAACATGGCGCCAATTTGCACGCGCAGCCGGCATCATGGCCAGCGGGTCTCCGCTGTGTCAAACAGCAGAGACCCGTGGCTAATGACCATGACTGGCAATAATGCCTATTGTGGCCTTTAGAGGCCATGAACAAGTTTGCCCTTCTGAGCTTCTTAACGGGATACTGGTAATTAAATTCAATACCCTAGGTCTCGCTGAAGAGGCCAACATAAAAAATGAGCAATTCTGAACTATAAATGGATATAAAAGATCTATAATTGCTCCGAATTTTTTTTAAAATTGGATTTTGTAGACTTAGATACAAACTTCTATTCTATTGTAGAAGTTAAAAGGTTTCCTGACCACTGTATTAGTTTTCTTTTTTTTTTCAAATTTCAACCTGCCCAGAGAAAACCAAACCGTAATCTTACTGATTACTATATACAATAGCTTTGCTTTTGTAAATTATGTACACAGAATCCAGTTTGAATTAAATATTGAGTTAAATGGCAGAACTAATGCTTTGGAGGCAACAGAAATGCATGTTGTTGGGAAAGGGATGTAATGTCTTAGTGTAAAAATGCAAAATCGCACATTTACCAAACCATAGCCCCCAATTTAGGTGTACCAACTTCAAAGAAAAATTGAAGGAATATATATATATATATATATATATATATATATATATATATATATTTTAAAGAGGAGGAAAAAAAGAAAAAAGTATTTTTCATCAGACCTCATATCAGATCCTCAGATCAAACCCCACATAAGGATATCAGATCAGGCCCTTATAAATATTAGGACATCACATCTGACCCCATATCAGGACATCACATCTGCCCTCAATGTCAGATGCCCATCAGACCTCAGATCAGCCCTTCATGTCAGACCCCCATCAGACCTCAGATCAGCCCAATCAGACCCCCATCAGACCTCAGATCAGCCCATTTAGAAAATCAGCCCTCACTGTTAGACCTCATCAGACCTCAGATCAGATTAAAATAAAAAACCTCCTCTTAACCGTCCTGCACCGCTGCTCCTCTCTAGCTCTATCAGAAGTCATGCTTCTCATCATTTGCGGACAAGAATAGGCATTTCTTTGATAACCGCATCATGTGCGGTCCACAAATTGCAGAATGCACATGGGTATCAGTGTTTTGCAGATCTGCAGTAGGCGGAACTGCAAAACACAACGGTCGTGTGAATGTACTCTTAATCTGACTTTTGGGGGGTGTTAAAAGGGTTCTCTGAGATGGTCAATGGGGTAGGACATGGTGATGAATTAAAAATAAAAACTTACCTGTCATGAGTTTTAGGTCCAGAGTAGTGTTGAGCGAGCATGCTCGGCCAAACTCGCTGTTTGGCCGAGCATGCCTACGCTCGGGTCCGCCTGGTGTTCGGCCGAACACCGAGTGTACTCGAGCGCAATGCTCGAGTCTCTTCCCAGCACTGTAATGTTGATTTGTACGCTAATGCGTACGAGTTTGTATGCTAATGCGTACGAATTTGTATGCTAATGCATACGCATTGTGCGCTAATGCATACGCATTGTGCACTAATGCGTACAAATTCAGTTAATTAGCATACAAGAGGAAAAGTCACGATTCTGACCTTTTTCTATTAACCAGACACCCTCCCCTCTTCCGAACGGGGGGTGCCTGGTTTAGTCCCATTGACTAACATGCAACCCCTAGTGCTCGGCCAGAGCACCCGAGCATACGAGCACAGAGGTGCTCGCTCAACACTAGTCCAGAGCCAAGCTTCATTTTCTGTTTCTTTCAGTTCCCACTAGACTGGAAGTGTGATATGTCGTCTATATCCATATCACAGTTGCCATTCAATCAATGGTGAACAGGTCACGTGCTACTGAGTGTTAGGTTAAAATGAAAATTAACCAGTGCTGTTCAATTTTCTCCTCATTCTCGGCAGTTCATCTGCCCCCTTGAAATATCTTTACACTACATCACATCCATAAATAATGCATCTTTTAGTGGGCTGAGAGTTTATGAAAAATTCTTTGAAGCAACTTAGAACACTATCTGTATATCTGTACACAGGTAGTGAGCCTTTCTTTTGTTTGGCTCAATATTCCACTAATTGTGGAAGAGATTTTCATTTCTGAAATTTTATAATAAAATGATGAATTCTACACATGCTATAGACATTTAAATTTAGACTTTTAAAACTGTAGAATTAAAAATATTCATGTTTAAAAAAAACTGATATGGACAATTATATAATGTTAGAAAGGGAGGGGTTAAACTTATAACACACTCTAATTGCAAGTCAAAATTAGCAAACCCAATCATACCACTTTGTGTGTGCTTAATAAATCTATACATGCATAAGAATTTGCATGATTAGTGCTATACAGGCAATATATTTAGTCCAGCTGATGGCATTTATGTTGGTGATTTGTAATTTACTGTTGGAAACTTTTTTTGGAAAAAATCCTAATGTTGATTGTGGATTAACCACATGCTGGTTTAACTGCTAATTTATTTCTCAATAAATCTTTCTCTGTGCTGTTACATATCCAAAACACAAGTGGCCAACCCACATGCCTAGATATAAATAAAGCATATAATGAAAACTATGAATATACAAAATGTCCTCCTAAATGTAAACTGTAAAAATAAAGTTTGCAGATAGCACAGAAGTCATAAAAATAAAGAGGACCTGCCATCTCTCCAGAAATATCTGTTTTGCTACATTCTTGTATTCTTTATGAAAAAAAAACATTTCTAGAGCGTCTCTTTTATCTCTTTTAGAACTCTACGTACCATTCCTTCATAATTCCTCTTAGAAATGAATGCATATATTATCACCTGGATGTTACTATTTTCTGTAAAGTCAGAAATTTTCAGCACTGATTAGACAGCGTCAATGTGTAGGGACACACTTCCAGCTGGTATCATTGTCTTTTCAGGTTACTCAAAATATACAAGTATCCTTAAATGGAGTCTGTTACCTCATTTTCACCTATATAACTAACAGCAGTGCCCCACAGAAGATTGAAGACACTTCCCAAACATACCTGTGTACACTGAGTATCTGTATTCCATGTCCAGAAAAAGCACTTTTATTCTGCAGGAAAACAGTTCCCAAGTGCCCAGCTGAAAGTTAAACTAAAAACAACTTTGTCTCCTGACTCGATTTCTAACAGCTATATCTTCTGATATACTGGATATAATGCTGTGCTTTTAATAATAATATCATTTTAAAGCTTGGAATGCCAGCTTTCAAAGAAGGTCAGAACCATTTTTCTATCTTCTACCAATCCCAAGATATGAGCAGCTAAAGCAGCCCTCCCCTCTTCAGTCTGGTTTGCTGCAGCAGCAGCAGAGCCAGGCACTTGGGAGCTGTTTTCCTGCAGAATAAAAGTGCTTTTCCTGGACATGTAATACAGACACAAAGTGCACACAGGTATGTCTGGGATGTGTATGCAATCTTCTGTGGGGCAGTGCTGTTAGTTATATAGGTGAAAATGAGGTGACAGACTCCCTTTAAATTAACAGCTCGCCTGTAATCCAATATGCTAATTAAGAACTATGAATGCATCACCTACTGATTATCCAAAATCAGTTTGTAAAACATAAAGGGGATCATTTACTAATCTTAAATACACCTAAATTATGCATATTTCAGGCACAGATGGCAGTGCAAGGGTTCGTTGCGGTGCTATCTGTCACTTTTTCCCACTCATGCCAGGTCTAAAATTGTGGGCGTGGTGTGAATGGGGAAGGGGACGGGTTGGTAGGCCTGTTTGATTTACCATTTTCTACTCCTGTTTTAGGTATAGAACGTGGTCTAAATGTAAGATAGCAAGGAAGCTGGCTTATCTGAAACGCCAGTCTTAATAAATTTTATTGAGTCATAATCAGAATATTCCCATAATTGTAGTAATAACAATAATAATACCAATCTTCTCATATGTTAGCATGCAACTGACTCTCAACAGACTGCATGTGATTATTTCTAAGGGTGGGTTCACATCACGTTTTACCTCTCCATTTGACATATACGGTAGGAAAAAAAAGGTACAAAAACGCAGCACACCTTGTTCTTGAATCCTGCACAGTCCAGTAAAAAAAGTATTTCTTTTTTTTCAATGGTAAAAAAAAGTATATACTGTATATATTTTTTTTACAATGGAACGCTATGGTGAATGGATGCCACTGTATGGCATCAGTCTGAGGCATCCATTTAACATATACTTTTTTTGTATATGTTAAAAGGATGGAAAAAACATGATGTGAACCCACCCTAACCCTGACAATAGAAAATACCAATATAACAAACTTAATAAAATATAATCATGGGCCCTAGTGATAGGAAAAACAATAAAACAGTAAAATATAAATATAAATTAAATGAAAACAATATTCACAAAAATCAATATCTAAATGGTCAGGTGTCCATAAATGCAGACTATATGTTCTATGAGGGACTTAAAACCGGATGTAGAATATTATAGGTTTTATCATAAACAACTTTACTCTTATATTATCAATCCCTCATAATCAATCCAAAAAGCCAAAGTTCGGATCTACTCATTTGGTAATAGACTAGAGTACCAAATAACTGTAGCAACCGGAGAATATATGGCTTAGCACAAAAAATTTTCACCAATCCAGTCTTGACCTTTACACACCTTGACCGGTAAGTCAGACAGTGCCACATCTTTCCCCAGCACACGGTAGCCTATAACTTCCATTCCTGCTGTCTACTCTTGTAGGCCTAAAGTCTATGAGGCAGTAGAACAGTGCAAGTCATTGCTGTCAAGGCAACTTTCAGTGCCAGCGCTTAGGTGGCACGATTATGTAGTCCTCCTGCGTCCTGGTGCAGGATGAGATGATGACACAGGCAAAGGATCACAGATGACTTCATGGAGCGGGTGTGAGCTAAGTACTTTTTTTTTCTTTCGACACAGCACAGTACAGAGGGGAGGGCTTTATAAAAAAAATGGGCACTCTGACAGAACAGAGAGGAGAACTTCATGAATAAATAAAACTCAGGCCATTATCATTAAAGAAGGAACTTCTGGCGAATATTATAAAAATACAGGGGGCACTACGGGGGGCATTTTAAATAAAGATGAAACTGATGGAGGAAATTATTCAAATAAAGGGGCACTACTGGGGAGCATTATAAATGAAGAGGGTACTGCTGGGGAACATTATAAAAAAGAGGGCCCTGCTTAGGGATATCATAAAATACAGGAGACGCTGCTGGGAAACATTATAAATAAAAAGGTCCCTACTAGGAAACATTATAAAAATACAAAATGCAATACTGGGGAACGTTATAAAAATAGAGGGGTCACTGCTTGGGGACATTAGAAAAATACAGGTCAACTGGAGGATTATAAAAAAAAGAAGGCACTGCTGTGGGACATTATAAAGAAGAAAACACTGCTTGGGGGACTTTATAAAAAAGGGGCACTACTGGGGAATGTTATAAAAATACAGGGGTCCCTGCTTTGAGACATTATAAAAATACAAGGGGAACTACTAGGGGACTTATAAGTAAAAAAGGTGCTGATGCCATTATAAATACAGGATGCCCGTCTTGGGAATGTTAAACATACTGGGGACACTATAGATGGGCAGTTATAAATAATGGGAGTATTAAACATTGTGGACACTACTGAGGGCCTGCAATGACAAGTCATGGCTGAAATATTTTGCCATGTTGGTCTGGGCCGAATGGAGAAGAGAAAGAAAAATAACATCTGTATCATAAGAGACATCATTGAATGTAAGAGGTATATGGTATTGTATGTAATGTTGAATCAAAATATGCCTTTAGCAATTGGGATGAGGGAAAGGGTTGGATTTTGGCATGGGGGTGGCAAGGGGTGGCATTTCAGTTTTTACCTAAGGAAGCACAAATCTAAAATTGGACCAGGCCGTAACTTTCAATTGTATTTGAGGCCTAAGGATGCAAATATAGTTGTTAACAGATAATGATTCTGGTCTGGCTGTCTTGATTAGGGGCCCCAGACAACTTTGCTTGGGGACCTAGAAATGCCAAGCTGGCCCTAGCACCTCTCCATGTTATTACCGGTGACCCTGCAAAACACATTTACTGCTATTAGTCGATTGAGTGGTATGGATTCCATCTGAGATGGTAAAAGTATATATAACCAACCACAGCTGTGACAATTTTGGGGATCTCCCCCTTCATCAGGCAAGTCCCTGTCCGGACTTGATACCCTTATGACCTCTGTGTAAACATCTACCCATGTGGACAATGTACTCTAAGGGAACACTCCTCCTTAAAGCCCAAATCCCAAGACCTGGCACTATAGAACAGGTTTCAGTAAACAAATTTTAGTTGCTTCACAAAGAAAAAATACAACAAATGTGTTAGTCCTAGTAATTAGTCCATTACCTCCATGGAGAAAGGAGCATCAATTAGACTAAACCTTTTCATATTGATGAGTTGGTCATTTAAGCTTATTTTGTAAAAAAAAATTGTGAACGTGATGTTGATCATTTAGAAAACATTCAAACATCAATTGTATTTCTGGATGTGCAAATCATAACATTTCCCAAAAATAAAATCAACAGCTGTCTGCTATCTATGTAAAATCTTAATATTTATTATATATATTTTTTAAATTAAAATCCAAAGATGTGTTGGCATGATAAATCTGAGTTGGTAGCGTGTATAATGCCTTTGGGAATATTGCAGACAAATTACCATACTTTAAAGTAATGGGGTTCTTTCTGTTACATGTATTAGTTTTAATAGCTTATTTTAAAAAAAAGTCTGTGTTAAGAAAACAAATGGAGATAATTTAGCATAAAATCTAAAATTGTTTGTTTTATCAAATTATTCTAAAGTGCAGTTGCAGATATTCCACATTTACTATCTGTACAAGAGCACACGTGTCCATTAGATAAGGGGCTCAAAAGCAGATTCTATTGTGATAGCTTTGTACAGTTATTTTTCTATCCATCCTAGGGAATTGTATCACTTGTGTATTTTTCATAAACAGTATGTCATCAAACTATATATATATATATATATATATATATATATATATATATATACACTCACCGGCCACTTTATTAGGTACACCTGTCCAACTGCTCGTTAACACTTAATTTCTAATCAGCCAATCACATGGCGGCAACTCAGTGCATTTAGGCATGTAGACATGGTCAAGACAATCTCCTGCAGTTCAAACCGAGCATCAGTATGGGGAAGAAAGGTGATTTGAGTGCCTTTGAACGTGGCATGGTTGTTGGTGCCAGAAGGGCTGGTCTGAGTATTTCAGAAACTGCTGATCTACTGGGATTTTCACGCACAACCATCTCTAGGGTTTACAGAGAATGGTCCGAAAAAGAAAAAACATCCAGTGAGCGGCAGTTCTGTGGGCGGAAATGCCTTGTTGATGCCAGAGGTCAGAGGAGAATGGGCAGACTGGTTCGAGCTGATAGAAAGGCAACAGTGACTCAAATTGCCACCCGTTACAACCAAGGTAGGCAGAAGAGCATCTCTGAACGCACAGTACGTCGAACTTTGAGGCAGATGGGCTACAGCAGCAGAAGACCACACCGGGTGCCACTCCTTTCAGCTAAGAACAGGAAACTGAGGCTACAATTTGCACAAGCTCATCGAAATTGGACAGTAGAAGATTGGAAAAAACGTTGCCTGGTCTGATGAGTCTCGATTTCTGCTGCGACATTCGGATGGTAGGGTCAGAATTTGGCGTCAACAACATGAAAGCATGGATCCATCCTGCCTTGTATCAACGGTTCAAGCTGGTGGTGGTGGTGTCATGGTGTGGGGAATATTTTCTTGGCACTCTTTGGGCCCCTTGGTACCAATTGAGCATCGTTGCAACACCACAGCCCTACCTGAGTATTGTTGCTGACCATGTCCATCCCTTTATGACCACAATGTACCCAACATCTGATGGCTACTTTCAGCAGGATAATGCGCCATGTCATAAAGCTGGAATCATCTCAGACTGGTTTCTTGAACATGACAATGAGTTCACTGTACTCAAATGGCCTCCACAGTCACCAGATCTCAATCCAATAGAGCATCTTTGGGATGTGGTGGAACGGGAGATTTGCATCATGGATGTGCAGCCGACAAATCTGCGGCAACTGTGTGATGCCATCATGTCAATATGGACCAAAATCTCTGAGGAATGCTTCCAGCACCTTGTTGAATCTATGCCACGAAGAATTGAGGCAGTTCTGAAGGCAAAAGGGGGTCCAACCCGTTACTAGCATGGTGTACCTAATAAAGTGGCCAGTGAGTGTATATATACAGTACAGACCAAAAGTTTGGACACACCTTCTCATTCAAAGAGTTTTCTGTATTTTCATGACTATGAAAATTGTAAATTCACACTGAAGGCATCAAAACTATGAATTGACACATGTGGAATTATATACTTAATAAAAAAAAGTGTGAAACAACTGTAAATATGTCTTATATTCTAGGTTCTTCAAAGTAGCCACCTTTTGCTTTGATTACTGCTTTGTAAACTCTTGGCATTCTCTTGATGAGCTTCAAGAGGTAGTCACCTGAAATGGTTTTCACTTCACGGGTGTGCCCTGTCAGGTTTAATAAGTGGGATTTCTTGCCTTATAAATGGGGTTGGGACCATGAGTTGTGTTGGGCAGAAGTCAGGTGTATACACAACTGATAGTCTTACTGAATAGACTGTTAGAATTTGTATTATGGCAAGAAAAAAGCAGCTAAGTAAAGAAAAATGAGTGGCCATCATTAAAGAAATGAAGGTCAGTCAGTCCGAAAAATTGGGAAAACTTTGAAAGTGTCCCCAAGTGCAGTCGCAAAAACCATCAAGCGCTACAAAGAAACTAGCTCACATGAGGACCGCCCCAGGAAAGGAAGACCAAGAGTCACTTCTGCTGCGGAGGATAAGTTCATCCGAGTCACCAGCCTCAGAAATCGCAGGTTAACAACAGCTCAGATTAGAGACTAGTTCAATTCCACACAGAGTTCTAGCAGCAAAAAGATTGCATGTAAGGGAATAGGCGGATTACACTAAAATGTGCTATTGAGAGACCAATGGGTCTAGCATCACTTGTATATGGGCATGTGTATATGTGTATGACAATTACACCTCTTCTGACCTAGTTCTGCTCTGAACACAGCTGCTCAGAACACTTTGCACTCATCGTAAAAGATTATCTAATTCTGCAACAAAAAATCACAGTGCTGATATATCTACTCCAGCTGTATTAGATAATTAAGGAAGTATCCAAAACTCAAAATAGTATCACAGAATGTACTTCCTAAAACGTAGCCTTTATTCGTAAATTAGTAAAAACCAACTACATAGATTGGTACATATATATACTAACAAAATATAAACATAAATACAAAGACTGTGGGATGCCCTATCACGTCAGTGGCCGTGTGGGTGGATAGCAGGGGAAGCAGGGTTATGGATGTTGTAGATAATACACTAAGTATATCTCTCCCTAATGCTTACCCTATTATCCGTCACCCTGCCTAAAGACGGAATAGCCGCCCCGATAGGGGCGATCCCGTACCTGGAACCTCCTACAGGCCCTCACTGGCCCTGATCCAAGCACCACCACCAATGTCCAGAAATCACCCACCAGTGAACAGATATATCACATAAAAACAACAAAAAATGCTAGACAAAAATTAAGGTCACATAGGTCCTACAACCATCAGTCCCAACGCGTTTCGCCGTTTGGTTATGGCTCATCAGGGGACCATTAACATCACATACAATATAATGACCTAAAGTAAATATGTACATTAAATGTTAAATGGTGAGTTGTCCACCTCATTTGACTGTATTATATAATTCATCATTTGTATTTAGTATGGCAACTATTCAGTATGTTCTTCC